>CABFOQ010013961.1:2086-16140 GCA_900660455.1 Gephyroberyx darwinii | reverse complement strand
GAGATTTCCTGACAATGGTATCTTTTTATATTGTATAGGTGTTAAATTGTGAGCTCCCAGAAAGTTCCTCCCCTCCTCTAGCTCTCTCTTCTCTTACATGACCTCTTTCCTTTATTCTCTCTTTCTCTGTATTTCCCTCTCCTGTCTTCTGTATTTCCTTAGCATGTCAAATAGAAATGTATTGCCATAGATCAGGCTGAGAGTCTGAGAGTATTTCAATAATTCATGTTTTGTGTGAGCAGCAGTCAGACGGCCATGCCCAGAGAGACGTGAGATTGTGGACTTCACCTGCTCCAGTCCCTTTGGTGGGGTCGCAGCTAAGACTGGTCACGCAAACAGCTTTCCAAAAGTCTGTATTCCCCTTTCTAATGTGCCTCATCATGCCCTCTCAATGAAACATGATCATCTGTTATGAAAGTGTACACTTAGCTAGGGCTGATTGGCTGATTTCCAGTTCCACTTTGTTAAAATAACTAGTTAGACAATAAACCCATGTTGTTTGATATGTGTCAGAGAGATTGTTCCCCCTTCCTCTTCCCCTGGTTGTTAGAGAAAGGGAATTAAACTCAACCCCAATGAAGGAAGTATTTCTAAGGAGAAGTAAATATCTGCCATTGTCAAAACTCCCAACACACACACACACACACCCTCCTACATATCTTTTTATATGTATTCTGTCCTCTGCTGTGGACATATTTCATTTTCAGGCTCAGTGGCTCCAGAGGCAGAACGCAAGGCTTGTTTTACACACGCTGGTGGTGTATGCTGTGTCAGGCTTTCTCAGCGTTACTGATATGATTGCCTCCACTCTCTACTGGGACGCATAAATTCAAAACCACCGTGAGGTCAGCTAACCGTCAGCCAATCGCTACGCCAGTCAGTAGACGCATCGCAGAGCGCAAAGTGTAGCCTCAGCAGGGGCTAATGTCAAACCCTGCCACGTTTATGCCTCCGACCTCTGATGCAACCAGGTTTCAGGGTCACTTGACCACAACTAATGTCAAGGTGTGGCTATATCGAGGTGTTTTACAGTTTAGTGTAAAGCCAGTTCAAAATCTCTGCTTTGATGTTGCCTTGCAGTGGTTTCTGAAGAGCTGCAGGACATCGTGGCTCCAAGTATATACACAATTCCTCATTGCATACAGTAAAAGCAGATGTGCACAGTCAAAAATGTAAGCAGAGTGTATTAGCATGTGATTTTCTAAAACAGTAGCTTGAATGAGCCTCTGTGGATTTTGCACAAGCCATGAAACTTGTTTCCTATATGAGATTTGCAGCTGTGTGACACTCTGAGGTGCTCTCCTACCAGCAACATCTGTGTGTGATTTGCCTGTTGCGTCCTTGCCTGTTGCGTGAGTTCACGTGAATTACTATTGTTCATTCAGCAGGTGGCAGTTATATGTTTTTTGTACAGGATTTGCTCGCATGCGCGCACACCCACACCCACACACACACACTACACCTCAGGGCCTTTTCAAAGTCTCCTCATGTTTCATTACGCATCACCAGCTTTTACGGATGTGAACATTACCGCACCGCAGAGCAAATAATGGCCCTCCTGTTCTATGTCTTGGCTTGATGACATCACACTGCTGCTGTTGGGGAACCTGGGGCCAGCGAAACAGGTTATTTATATAAAACACACATTGTAAGGGTTTAGCTCCGTTGGTAGAGGGATGGTGAGAAAGTTCAGAGTAAGCCTCTTGTTAGCCTCTGTGGTGATTGTAAAGTACGGTGCATTGCCTTGAACAGCAGGGGTAAAGTATCCTTTACATCTCTCAGACTTCCAAGTTCCCTCACTACACATCAGCTTTCCTGTCACTCCTTTTTTGTGATGCCTGAATTGGCAGCTCTATCAGCTGACAGTGAAGCGTGGGCTGATGACAGAAAACCTCCCTTTGCAACACTGACATCAGCCAGTCACACACCCTTCAACATCCCCTCCATCCCCCCCTCTCTCTTTTTTCCTTTCTCCCTTCCCCCCTATGTTTGGGTTATTCTTCCTCCCCCCTCATCATCTTAACTCTCTTGAGTTGTCTGTGCTTTGCTCCCTTACTTCACACTGTGATATCAGACACAAAGAAGCACAGCTAGGGAGGTTTTTGTCAGTTACACCGTCTGGACCAATGACTTGTCACATCCGCAGCCTCCTAATTGGTGTCACACAGTGTCAGGGGACTAGCAAAACCTCACAGCACCATGTCACTGAAATTTGTCTCTACACAAAAGATAAGAGAGTTTGCAACAGATGCTTGGAGCAAAACAATACGTCCAGCAGTGGCATGGGTGGATTTCACTGTAACTCTGGTCAGATGAAAAGAACATTAAGACATTAGGACATTATTGGACATTAAGATGATTTGATGCAGAAGTAGGGTTCGCTGTGATTCACCTCAAAATGGACAAAAAATACCACAAAAATAACCCTTAAATGCCCAGATTCTGAATCTCTCTATATTAAGACATTACATTCTGTGGCTACTTGGACTTCCTGGTTTGTATGTGTTGGCTCAGAAGGATGGGGCCATACTGTGCCAGCCATTGTCGAACGGGTCAACAGCTCTCTTAAAAAACACACCCAAAGGAATCTGTCTCGGTCTGCTTGGTTTTAAGAAAATAAAGAGAGGAAATAAAGAGTATAGAGGAACTAGAGAGTATGGTTGGTGCAGCAAATGGAAGCGCTCGCAAGACTATAGGATCAGAGCACCTTATAGATGCTGTCTCAATGTTATTTCTTCTGTGGTTGAAGCAGAGTTGTCCTATCTGTTTTCTCTTATGGCGATATCTGTCACATAAGTACTGTGAGAGGTCAAATATACTGTATAGTGTCTGCATGTTTGTGCATCTATTTGTGTGTATGTGGTGTCATCCTGTGTTTCCATTCTATATATTCCTCTCTTTTCCGCCTCCTCCATTTTTCCCCAGGTGGCAATTATGAGTGACATGATGCTAATGTCTCAACTTGGTGCTCTGCTGCACACAGACAAAGGAACAAAATCAATGTTAAAATGGAGGAGAAACAGCCTCTCCCATTTCTCTTCTCATTTCCTCTTCTCCTGCTCCTTCTGTCATTGTCTCTCTCAGCAGGTAGACAGGGCGTAGGTCCTGTCCTGTGACATCACAGCTCTCTACCGGTCTCATGACGGCTCAGATTCAGCACTGCGGATTAGATTAAGCTCATATTGGCTGGCTGACTCACTGTCCTTGAGTTATGTTGTGCCATGAAGGGGAGCCTGGATGGGTATGTGGTCAAGGAGGGGTGGATCTAAATTGGATTTTTGCTCAGATGGAGATAAATCTGAAATGAACCTGCATAGATACTTTCCCCTCCCGTTGCTGCAGCTCCTCATTTCCTTTGTAATTCAACACACTGGCTTTGCCTTTTCAAAACTCTCACCAGCTTAATGCTTCTGCTTTTACATTTCCATATACATATACTGCATATATCATATATCCCTGTGTAGATGGTTTGACTTCTATTTCCTCTCACACCCTGCTCTCGCGCCTTCACATGCAACAGTTTTCCACATCTGTTGTCGAGTTAACCTTTTTCTTTCCACACCTTGCAGCTCTTTATATCTCCACCCCGCCACCATCCCGCCTCCTCGCCGACCCCTACAATAACTTCCCTGACCTCTATTCCACATATACGTCCTCAGGCCTGAAGGATTAAGTTGGAAACCTGTATGTCTCTATCTAAAAGCTTAAACCTTTAAACTAAATCAGTATGAAGATCATTATCTGCCTGTGGTACAATGTTTGAAATATGGGAGATAATGCATATTATACATTTTTGTTTTATTGGTTTGTATTAAGGTGCATTTTATTGGATGGTATCTGGATAACATCTTTGAGTCCTGTCTGGGCCCCTTCTTATTAGAAGAGTGTTATTGGCCCTCATTGTTGTTTCACTCCCTCTGTTCTTCTCTGCTTTTGAATGTGCTGGAGGGGGAAGAATTTTTATTATCATTTATATGTGCTCTAACTTCTGTAGAGAGACACGTATGTGCGTGTGCACATACACACACACACACACACACAGAGAGAGAGAGACACACACCTGGCTCAGATGAGTCTAGGAATCTGCTCAGGAACCACAGTGATGTGTGAAACAGATGTGCTGCTGATAGGCAGCATGAAAACAAAGAGGACCGATGCAGGCTGCAGTAGAGATGGAAATGGTAGAAATGGTGCAGCAGGGCTTTAATCCAATTGTAAAGAATACTTCCCAGATTTCATTACCCGAGGACGCAGTCTAACTGAGAGTGTAAAACTCTCCTCAATGGACAGCACATCTGAGATTTCTCTTTATGGGTCCCATCGTTTTCTTCTATTCCCAATCCCCCATTTTCTCTCTTTTTCCTCTTTTTTTCCGTCACTGCTCTTTGGCAGAGCTCCAGCACTGGATGCTTAAGCTTTTTCATTGGCCTGCTGACTTTACAAACAGATTTACAGCATTCCTGAGCAGGGATCCTGCCCCCTCTTTACCCCTGTATACACACTACACCTTGCCTCTCATAATCTCTGATACCCTTTACAAAGAACCCCCCAGAACATCTCCTCCCCTCTATCGCTTCATTCCCATTCTGTGTTTAACCCCAGCCTCCTGATTGTTGCCCTACCTTCTGGTTCTCTTCTGGTTATATTTCTTTATCTTTTCAGTGCAAACACTGTATACACACTGTGTGCACATGGTCAACCACACTCTATGTTTATATGAGCGGGGATAGAGGCATGCTGGTGGTCAAGAACTGTAAACATCTCTGAAATGGATGTCTGCTGCACAGTGTGGATGATGTCATCCCGCGTGTAGCTGGGGCCAAGTTGGCGGCTTAGACGGTTGACGCACACAGGAAACATATGACCAAAAAAAGGCAATCCAGTATTGGCTGTGGCATCAGTAGTCTGGAGCAAACATCATTACGCTAAGAACTGTGACTAGCAGAGCAAAGAATTGAGTTAGTTCAGACAGTCAGCTTTCATCTAAACTCATTAGGTTACAGCTCATTCCTAGGCCTGACACACAACTGGCTCTGTTTTTTCCCTCTCTCTCTCTCTCACTTACACACACACACACACACACATGCACACACACAATATTGGCTCTAAATATTAGAATGATTACTGATGAGCTGATGCCTTCACAGACTGCAGCCTGTCTTTAAGTCAATGACTCACTGAGCAGTGTTTAACGAGATGAAGCCGCTCTGTCAGGGATAACATCAAGACGCAGGCTGGTGGGGAGGCTGGGTAACGGCAGACGGGGAGGACGGAAGACAAGTTCTCCACTTGTCGGCTCGGTGTTGCTCTGCCTTAGAAGGTTGTGAAAAGGGCTTGTTTGCGCTGCAGGGCTAATGGGCCATTCAGACGACTTCACAGATACCCATATGTTCTTGTGCTCTCTCTCTCTCTCTCTCTCTCACTTTCTCTTTAGCTTGGTCTCTGTTACACACACGTGTCTTCTCTAAAACAAAATCAAAAAAAAAAAATACATTCATAACATGTTCTGTCCACAATGTGGTTTTAGAGCTGTCTGTAGAATACAAGGCTGGTGCACACACACACACACACACACACACACACACACATTTGTTTTGGCTTAAGCAAACAACAAATGCTTCTCTGCTCTCTGTGTAAATGAATAATTCAGGAACAATGCAGCAAAATCCAAATACATCAGGATGTCGTTGTGAATTCCAATCTGAACTATTATGTTAACATTGGTTCACATTGTTTACTGAGCCACTACATATGAATATACTTTGTATTCAGTGCATGTTTTCATGTTTTTTTTTTACGCCCACACACACACACACACACACACACAAATACGAGCACACACAGATGGGCAAAAATACATCATGTTTTTTGTTGCAAATTACAAATACATGTTCATCAACTATATCAAAATAAATTAGAAATCTATGGTTTCAAAAATGGAATTAATCAAAATATATGTAATTTGTATTTTCAAAATAAAAAAAATACATTGAAGAATCTGTAAACTCTGGCATTCTGGCAACGTTGACATTTTGTTTAACTTCCAAAACCAATTTTTATATGGGAAGTTTGACAAAGGTAATATTCCTATTTACAGTTCAAACATTTCTATAATGGCTTTCTCTGAGTCAATACTTCAACCATTCATACCAAATGAGTCTATGTTATGTAAGCGTAGCCTCTCAATGAGGAACTAGCAAGATGGTGTCTCCAGCTAGTGACAGTGACAAACCATGACCAGCTTAGTCTTGGTCAGCTTGGCCATGTTTTTCTCTTCCTAGGCACATAGACGGGCTTGTTTCAAGACCTTTATTGAACAGTGCAGATCCACAAGGGGTTCAGGTTGGGGCTTTGACAACCATCCATCACTCTGCTATAGCCAGAATTACAGCCAAGTGTATGAAATCTCAGTTTGATACTGCCTGTTTGGTTTTAAGAGAATAAAGAGAAATATAAAACTGATATATTCTAGAAAGTACTGTAATTTGAGTATTTTCATGTACTGCTTCCAAAAGTATCTTGATACAAATATAAATTACAAAATACACCAAAGTAATTAAATAGGCCTACATATTGAAAATATATTTAATTGAAGTTCTGCCCATTTCTGTGCGCGCACACACACACACACTGTCTGATATGACAGTTCAGCAGTGTATTGCGTTCATGCTTTGCACAGGCAATTCTGAAGCATTACGCTTCCTCACCTGAAATTGGAGTATATTATATTATCTACTAATCAGATATGGACATGCTTTATATTCTGTAAAGATTTTCATGTTCTTTAGTATTCTGTCTTTTTCTCTCACACACACTGCTGACTGATAAAACAGGTCAACAGTGCTTCAGGCTTACTTTCTTTGCAGGATAACCTTTACATCCTCCTTTCATTCTCTGTCTTTCTCCTTTCATAATGCCTCCAACCACAAACCCGCCCCCCTAAAAGCATCCTGCTATGATTGTGTCTGTCCATTTTTCAATTCTGATTCCTAATAACACTCAGAACAATAAACATGCCATTATTGTATGCCACTATCCCCTTTCTTTCATATTTCTCTTAGTTTCACTGTCATTAACAAGCTGAGTAACATGCATGCATTTCCTGAGGCAGTGTGGGTAGTGTAGTCCCCAGAGTGTCTGTCTTAGTGTAGGTCTGGGCTCTATGCTCCCTGGCGGGGTACTAAGGGGATTGGATATGCTCTGCTAATGCTATTAGTGCTGCAGCTGGGGATTACTGTCTCAAAAGGAGAGGGGAAAGGGGCATGAAAAGTGAAAAATCACTGCGTTGGGATGTAGGTGTGTGAGAGGGTTTGTATGTTTGTATGTGTGTGTGAGAGAGCGAGAGAGAGAGAAAGATGATGTTCATACAAACTGTAAAATACTAAGTCATCGGCACTAATGCAGAGTGTTGTGTGAGTGTTTTTTTATTTCATTTGGCTGTTACACTGCCCCTGGGAATTGAGTTAATTAGTCCATTAGGCTGGCCAGCACCTCTCAGAATCACAGGCTTATTTTTAGCTAAAGGACATATAGATGTCATGATTACCCTTTTCCAAGAATGGCAAAGTTTAAATTTGAGACAGAAATGGAGGGGCGATCTATTTGGCCTCTCACATGTCAGAATAACAAATAAATGTGTGACATGTTGACACGGGAAAAAAATGTAACATCTTAAATAACCCGCATTGTAGAGAGCAACGTATTGCAACTGGCACATAAACAGTATCAGGCATTTATTACATTTCTAACCATGCTGACCACTTAGTCTGGACAGTGTGAGTGATATTACTGAGGAGCTCTGTGGAGTGAGACGTGAGCATACTAAACAGTATATGTCAGATACATTGTTGAGATCAATACAGGGGGAAAAATAAGAGTCATCCTCACCTAAAATACTGTATACCGTCCAACGATCAGAAAAGTCATACCCTAACCTCCACATCAGGACAGAGTTTCTGTACGTCAGCGTATTTTTTCTCACGGGACAAGTAAAGTGCTGTTTTCTTCTCAGAAGGCCAAGGTGTTTAGTTGGTGGCTCTATTCATCACCTCTGTAAAAGAGATTTGGAAGACAGGCAGAAGGGTGAATGTGTGTGATGCATAGTGAACATGATCTACTCGGCCTGCCAGGCCTTCCCCAGCCTGCCCTCTGTGTTGATCTGCTCCTTGGAGAACCATTTGGTAAAGAATTGTATGCACTATATTCTGGGAGGCATTCAGACATAGAATTATGATATATTAAATGGAAGAAATATCATCTTCTGCTGAATACCATGACCTTATGAATATGTGGGGTGTGTGTGTTAAGGACTCGTATTCACCATCGGCGGTAATATTTCATCATGGATTTGTTTGTCCAATCAAACACTAAACCAAGATTTCACATTGCCTGTAGCGTGCTGCGGGTGATCTTTTGAAGTTTTCTGAGACTAGCAGTTGATATTTCTAGTCATATTTCTGAGTAGAAACTAAAGGATTAGGCTCAAGTATTTTAGGAATCCTGGGAGTACCTCATAACTCCTGTGCATTTCCACAATATATTCTTCTCTGTGTGCTTGTTTGTGTGGACAATTACACACGTGTAGGTAAAAAGGTAAATGGCTGCATTTATATAGCGCTTTACAATATTTTGCCTCTCATTCACCCATTCACACACACACCGATGGCAGTGAGCTACCATGCAAGGTGCTGGCCTGACCATCGGGAGCAATTTGGGGTTCAGTGTCTTGCCCAAGGACACTTCAACATGTGGACAGGAGGAGCCGGGGATCGAACCGCCAACTTTGTGATCTGTGGACAACCTGCTTTACCACAGCCCTACGTCTTCGAATGCCCCTTAAGGCTAGCCAATTATATTTCATTACATTCTCTGATGGTTTTTCTCTGATGTTCACATGAGCAAAATGTGGTAGTGGCTAAGTAGTTTCATAGATCTTTGGGATTGAAGCATGTTCATCCTGTGTCTAAAAACAAAACCAATAAAGTTATCTTATCTTAAAGTTATCTCTCTCTCTCTCTTTTCTTCCCATATCTTGCCCCCTCCTCCTGACACATGTATACACCTATCTTCTTTGTGCTAGCTGTGATGAGTCGAGAGATTAAATATGTTACCAAAGGCAATCTGCGGCGATTTGTTCTCTCCCTCTCCCACCGCATACACTGTTTAAAGTGTATGCATGTATACTCAATATACTCAAGAATGTGTGTTTGTCTGTGTGTGTGTGTGTGTGTGTGTATTGGTTTTTAGTGTTAATATTCTGACACTCCTCTAGGCTGGGTCTTGTATATGTATCAAACCCCAGAGTAACCTACCCATCAGACATCCCTCCCACATACAGCCTCTGGCCTGTTGTGGATGCACAATGCAAAAGAGTGGCTTAGCATCTTTTCTCATCTGCATCTGGCCTCTGGGTTTTTGAAAGCGAAATAGTGATTGCGATTTCACATTCAGCGTTTAAAACGGCAGGCTATTTCGGCAGCATTGTTAAGTAAATTGCTGCACCTACAGTTCATACTCACTCTATATGTTATAGCATGAGCTGGTGTAGCAGTACGCGGCGCAGTTTTATGTACCGCTGCACCCCTAGGACAACACGCAGACACGGTTGCAGCAACATTGCACCATTCTGCCTGGATGTTGTTAACAAGGAGTCTTCTTTGAACCCTTCATGTTATTGTTCCAATACTGGAGTAGCATTCATCTGCAGGACGCAGTCAGACCAGCAGTGCTGAACCAGTGGTCAACCTCAGAGCTTCGGGAAGGGTCTTATCAGGTTGGCAGCACTGAGTGACCAAATAAGGGTTATGCGGTGTCTGCTCTATGGTTGGTTTTCTCTCGTAGTTTATAATTTGTTTTACTACATGTAGGCTTTTAGAATCGCAGTCACAGCAGTGGAATGTTGTTGGGTGGTCAGCCTTGTCCTTTCACGGTTGAAAGTGAGAGCCCACCTAGATTACACCACTAGTTTCTGAGTATCCTCTGAATCATGTGTGTTTTTATCTTGCAGTCCTCGCTTGTCATTCATTTGTTAACTGGGTGTTCAGTGATTTGTAGTGGCAAATCCTACGTGTCGTAGCTTACGTAAGGCTCCACATTACGGGCCTTTTCTGCGTGTGTTTTTTTTTAGTAGAGGGTCGTTGGCCTACTATTTGTGGATCAGCATGTCCAAACTGTGAGTTGCCAAAGTGCTGAACTATTGCTGTGTACTTCCATGAACTGCCTGGCCGTTAAAGAAGTTGCACTTCCTATTACATCAGTGTTGTGTGTTTCTCTACCTCTACCACTGCACCACACCATTTTTAATTCAAAGGTGATGACAACATTTTGCTATTCTGTTTAGTCTTCAGCCTTATACTGTATATACATATGGGCCATCTGGGTATCGGCAGGGAACTGACTAGTGTTTGGACAGGTCTCTCTTTATGACTGTTGACATTCCATTTAACTTTACAATTTCAAATATACATTTCCAAATATGTTCAAAAATATGTCTCCGACCAAACATGTTAAAATATATGCTATGTCTCCAACCAAACATGTTAAAATATATGCTATGTCTCCAACCAAACATGTTAAAATATATGCTATGTCTCCAACCAAATATGTTCAAATATGTCTCCAACCAAATATGTTCAAATCAACAAAGCTAATCTAACCAAAATCATGTGTTTTTTTATGGTAGCCACGAGGAAGGGATGAAGAGCATAGATGTGATGTAAGCTTGTTCAGAAGAAAGCTTGGGAATAAAAAGATAAAATCGTTTACCTTTTTAAATTCTGTACATCTACAAAAATAAAGAGAAAGAAAGAAAGGAAGAATTCATATATGGTCATACAGAACGTGTTCACGTGCCCAGATGATGCATCTATCTATGATGTATCTATATCATGTTGAACGGATAATGCATTATTTGTATTTGACATTACCAACAAACTGTCTAAGAGACAGAAATAAATAGAGTATATATTGTTGGGATGATACTCAAGAGACTGTCTGCATATGAGTGATAGGAAGCATGCGAGGGATTAATAAAAAGAATTTGGGCATATGATGATAGCCCGTTCTGTCTCTCTCTGCGGGAACAGACTGATTATAACAGAGACAGACATCTAACCCCTCACCTACCCCCCCCTTCGTCTCTTGAGATTGGGAAGAAGGGAGATGTGTTTAAAAATAAACAGGTAAATATTATTTAGCTGTCAGATGCGCCATTTAAAAAGCCTACTCAACCTAGAACTCAAACCTTTAATACAGTAGTACTGGTGTTTACACATCACACAGAGAATCTCCCTCTGTGGTTGGTTTGAGATGCAATAGATGCTCAATGCAAGTTATTGTGATGTGGTATTGTGCTTGCATCAACAAACTGAGCACTTTGAAATATTGATGCCTTAAGAGATAAAAGCGATAATAGACAGTATTTCAATATGTCAATATCACCTTTAGACTTTTTAGGGTGATTAGCTCCACATAAGTGTACTAACAGGCAACCACTGTTATCTGCTACCATATGATATGCTGATGTACCCAGAAAACCATGCTTCCAACACCTACGGTAATGTGGATTCTAATAATAGCTAATGAAATTCTTTCTCTGTCCAACCAACCATAAGTACTAGCAAATATAGTAGCCATCAAAAGAGTCTACCCTGCAACGACCCTCCACTGCAGCAGCTGATATAATTTCTCTTATACTTGAATCTGAATAAATATTGTAATGCACAACTCAAATCTTGCACTCTGCCACTGGCCACGCTTTTCTTTGTGTCCTCTGACGGCTGAGAAGGGAATACAATTTAAATTTAAAATAAATCCTCTCAGTGGTACAGCAAGCACACAATACACTGCGACTGTAATGGTTATATCTGCAAGAAACACAAGGGCTACAGCGCATGTGTCTTTAAGGCAAACCCAATTGAACATAAGTCTAAGGGTAGTAATAATTACAGGAGCAGTTCCACCACCCTCACCATGCTCAGGCCTAATCAATGGTCATTGCGCTTAAGGGGAGCTGCGATGTTGTTAATGAATCGTTTCAATGAACACTGTGCTCTCTCTTTGTGTGTGTGTGTGCATGTGTGCGGGTGTGTGTGTGTGTGCCTGTGCATGCAAGTGGTTCGTGTTAATGTCTCTAATGAATAGATGTGGCATACAGAGCCTGTGGACACCTGCTGTTGCTATTAGTCCATAAGAGCAGACTAATCACCCTGGCTCTCTAATGTGAGCAGGTTATTCAGTGTCCCTTGAACTCAAGGACCCTTCATTACATGGAGCATATGAGTGTGTGGTGATAGGCGCTTGTTCCACAGGCAGAAACTCCATTGAAAAATCCCCTTCAAATGAGGCACTGCAGTTTTTTACTACACTGAGCACTGAACAGCGGGAAGAGCACTTTTACATCAGTGGTATTCTCCTCAGACCTAAAGACTGAAGTAGGGGGGCAGGTAATGGACAAACAAAGCACACATCCCTGCACATTCATACAAACATGTTACTACCTGTTGCTTCCACCTTCTCTGTACTCTACCCTACCGCTTTCCCTTCCTTCGCCAAGATGACTGATTAAATTATCCCAACAGGAGTTCCAGTAATCAATGCCCATTAGCCCTGTCCTGCACCCGTTCCCATGGCTACTGGAAAGACAGAGAACAGGATTGTGGGAGATGTAGTTTGGTTTTGCTTAGCAGCATAGCCAGATTCCTCCTCTCTGCGGTGGTGGCAGTACAGACACATTGCAACATTTTAGATGTAGTATGTTTTATTGACCTGGGACAGTGATGATCCTTGGAGAGTCAGATGGAAGGATTTGGGAGGAAGATAAGGGAATGGAAGATTGAGGGAAAGGGAGAGGGATGACAGCTGGGAGAGGTGAGGGAGGCTAGAAGAGAAGGACTGAGTGAGAGTTGAGGGATAGTGGGAGGGATGGCCAGTGGGATGGCTGCACAGTGGCACAGTAGGTCTCAGCTGTGGGCCGCTGATTTACGGGCCCTGAAAGAGAGCCATGGCCTTCCACCCACTCTGTCGCCATGGGAGACGCTGGAGAGGATTTCATTTTTGTTCCCTCACGCTCATTCTCTCTCATTCACATATCCTATCTCTCCCTCTATCTCTCTGATATAAGACCTCTCGCTAAATAAGACCAACAGAAACTTCAAGCAAAGTGAATATCTATGAAAACTGAAATAACTATGGCAGAGGGTGCAGTGTGTGGTCTTCTCTTTCTTTCTGTCTGCCTGCATGCATGTCTGCGAGCCATTTAGTTGGTAGGTCAGTCTGTCTGTAGTTCCCTTGTTGGTAAAGTGACTGAAACGGGTGCTATTGAAGGGCTGCAGGCCTCAATGCGCTGGCAGTTGCAGTGGAGAGGAGGAAAGAAACCACAGAGAGGAACTATAGTCTGCTTCCAGGAACCAGCATGGGCCACCACATCAACCCACAAGCGCGCACACACACACATGCATACACACAAACACATGTACATATGCACACAAACACTCTCTCTCTCTCTCTCTGTCTCCTGCGCTTCCTCTCACCACACACCTCCCTTTCTTTATCTCTGAAAGCAGAAGCAACAGTTACAGCTCACGTGACTACAGGAGGAGTCTCTCCCTATTTCTGTGCTGCCTGTTAGTTCAGGCTCAACGTGAACATTAAATTGGAAAAGTAGAGGGAAGTGAAGTGAATTTAGTTTTTAAAATGTTTTTTGTTCCACTCTATTTCACTATTTAAACACAATGCGCTGAGAGAGCCTGGCGAGTGAGAGGAGGGAGAGGTGGAGGGATAGAGGGAGGCTGTTGCTACGGCAACCCGAACCGCGGCGGTCGTCATCACGAGGCTTCTTCTGCATTGTGTGTGTGTGTGTGTGTGTGTGTGCGTTCCTGTGTGCGTGTGTTCACCCTCCTCTCTCCAGACAGGAGGTGAGGACATCCCCCTCTAACACTGTGCCAACAGAGAGAGAAAGGGAGAGAGAGACAGAGCAAGAGAGAGAGAGAGAGAGAGAGAGAGAGAGAGAGAGAGAGAGAGAGAGAGAGAGAGAGAGAGAGAGAGAGAGACACACA
>CABFOQ010013938.1:35788-48147 GCA_900660455.1 Gephyroberyx darwinii | reverse complement strand
AAACAAAAGTCAATACTGTAATACTGTACTGTAATAGTTTGCTCAAAAAACAAAACACACAAATCATGCTAGTCCACCCGGTCTCCTGCATTTGGCCACACATTTTCGTCCACATCACACACACACACACACACACATCACATCTTTTGGCATGCCGGATCCAAGCTTGGCAATCCCCTGGATATGTCCTCACATCATTCATAGCATTGACAAGTGACGTCTGATTGTGTGGATTATGGTCATAAACCTTCCACCTCCACGCAGAAAATAATTCTTCAATGGGGTGTTTGTAATTTGTCAAGTTACTGTCCATTTGAATGTATGTTTTGAAATCTAACAGTTTTGAAAAGAGTATGTTAGCATTGGGAAAACGGGCTGTAGATACACATGGTTTTGCTGGTGCTTGACTTGGAGTGAGAAAAGATTTCATGAATTTTGAAAGCTGTAGTCATTGAATGTCTTTTGTGTGAAACCAATGCATTTTGTGTTAAAGCAAGGCAAGAGTCAGTCACGGTTTGGTTCGCATAGACTTCTGTTGTGCTCACTGTGTGAAGAGTTTTGAAGAGGTGGCTTCAGTACGGATCGATGTGAGTTAGCAATTGTAAAAACACTGTAAAGGGTTAAAGATATTGTTAATGTGTCATAAATGTTGATTCACATTGCAAGTTTTCTGGTATGATTGTACATTCACAGTGAGTCAGTGAAGATGATTGATAAGACATCCATCATCCAAACCATTTTGAAAGAAATTAAACCAGTTTGTGTTTCCATGTATTCTGTATCAAGTTACTTTGGTCTTTTTTTTTTACAGCCCATTCTCTCAGTTTGAATATATAGTAAGTGGGTAAACCGGTGTGAAATACTCATCAGCTGGCCATTGATTTGCTATGTAACAATGTATTACAATAGATAAGTAAAGCTGATCCGCATTATAAAGCGTTCCTTCACCCTTCACTATCATCATTATTTGGTCCATTTCTACATATAAACTGGGCAGAGCTTTTCCATATAGGAAAACAGCTTGACTGTCTGACCTTACAGTCAGCGGTCCAGCCCCAGTTCACGCCCTCTGCCTTTTGATGTGGCTGCTCTGTTTGTTCACCAGCGCCAGCGGTCTGCTCTCTCCCATTGAACAATGTGCCACCGGCTAAATCCCTCACCCTGGCTGGCAGCAGCATTGTTAGCGTTTTACTCTAGGAGGTGCGAAACATGCGGTCTCATTCACACCTCACGAGTCCTGGCTGCAGGGTCCATTATGCTCAGACCTAAGAATCAGGTGTGATTTAACATCTGCACTCAAATGTTTCAAACACAAGGGTTTTCTCTATCAGACACTCAGCACTCTGTTGGCAGAAAGGCCCTGCTGACCAAGCAGGAGCTCCGTCTGCTACCTGAAACCATGAATCAAAGACTGATGACGCATAGTCCTACATAGATATCTAGCTTTAAAATCATTTTGGTAATACTAAAAACTCATAATCATGGCTTTGTGAGGCATGGCATGATGCTAACTCACTTCTAGAGTCTGAAGACTAACATTAAAGAATTTCAATTAACTGTTTCCTGAGTCGAGTTGATAGTTGGTGAGAGAAACTACTGAGATATAGCGGTAACATAAAGAGGTTGGCAGTGGTTACTCATTGATAAGTATTCCAGACTAAATGGCAACAACTTAAGTGAAGATCAAGCTCTTCAATATTTACAAAGGAAACAAAGGAAAGGAAACTATGACTTTGTTCCATTTTTATTTGCTTAACTGCAATGAGCCGTTGAAATACATGTAGTGAGCTGAACTGCTGTGGTTTTACAACTCATTGTCATGAATACGTTAGAGCAGAAACTGGAGAGGAAACCAAAACTACACCAAGTTCCTCCTGTCTTGACAACTGTGCGAACACCATAAATGGAAGAGAGCTCCATTCACAAATTTGCACCCTGTGAACCCACGACTGCACCCAATGGGACCTGTGGCATCAAGACTAGCGGATGACTTGAAACTTGTCACAGCAAAGGGAATTGGCAAACACATGCACGCACACGTCCTAGAGGCAAAGCAGAGTACTATTCCACTACGGGTCTTTGCACAAGTGCACCCTATCGTACATAAATCCAACTAATGGATAGACAAAATGTCGTGTCAAACCATAGATTTCTCTAATCCACGCAGTCTTTCAAACTCCATGCAAAAATAGCTGACTTTCCTCCCTACAGACTTTTTGCATACGATCTGTGATCTTGCATTCTGAGTAGAGAGGGACTTTTTCTAAGATCTATTACTTGACACTGAAACCCTTTTACCTTGTTCTGTCTACTTTCACAAGTCATCAGATACGTAGCACAGTGGTTTGTAGAGCAATGAAACTTGTAGTGTGTGTGTGTGTGTGTGTGTGTGTGTGTGTGTGTGCGCATGTCACTCGGGAGTAATTTGAAAGTGAAACAACATTTTTTTTAGGACCACGTAGATCAGATTTCACATACAAAATGACGGGAGGCGAAACAAATAAAGCAAAATGAACGAATGTGTTTTGTGTGTTTTATGTGTACGGCTTAAAGAATTATCATAGTAACGAGTAGTGAGTCAGAATATGCAGACTCACTACTCATGGATCCCAGGGTCTCTCTGACTGTATGGACAAGTACCACTGACAAGTACCAAGAGCCACCCATGGATCCCAGGGTCTCTCTGACTGTATGGACAAGTACCACTGACAAGTACCAAGAGCCACTGAGGGTACACAGTGAGTTATAAACAGAACACGCCCCTTAAGCATGAATATGTCTTCATCAGCTAATCTTCAATTAATATAACTGCTCAGACCATCAGTCATTTAATCCCTTTATCTAATGGACGAGGGCCAGCTTGACTAGACTGATGTGCATGCATCTGTGGGTGAGTGAGTGTGAGTCTGCATGTTTGTGTGTGAATGCATCTTGTTATCTTTACCGTCAAGACATATTATACAGCCCCCACTACAGACTATCTCACACATAAACATCTATCTCAGACAGATCTTAGATACACAATACTTCCCGTAAAGCTCCCTGAAGGTGTGAGCGTGAATCTCTAAATTAAAAAGTGTCCGGGCGTGCTGCAGGTGAGCAGCTGACTTTGGCGTTCCCAGCCCTTGTGTAAAAAAAAAAAAAAAAATAGTCAGACAGCTGTGGGAGGTCTCTCAGTGCCTGTACTTGGCAGGAATGTGTTCCAAAGTATGCCCTCTCCTGAGTCAAACACTAGCACAGGCTGCTACTTGCTCCTGTCCAACTGATCTGCCCGCCCACACGTGGGAAAGCACTTTCCAGGAATCATGCTCCACCGGTCTCCATGCCCAGCCAGGCACTTTTATTTCATTTAAACCCATCACTTTGTTTGGGTTAGAAAGATTCCTTAAAATAACATTCTGTACAGTAAGGCACAGTAAAAGGCTATAAAGTTCCAATGTAAATTTAAACAGCGGCCTTTAATCAAAGGCTTGGCTTGGAGTCACAAATAACGATGATACAACCGAAAGTGATCTTAATGCTGCCAGCACACCCTATACTGCTGAACAAGCCACAGTATACTGAACTGTCACAGACTGTATAGACTTTAACCACTGCACATTTCCAACACACTATATCAAAAGGCTTTGCTATGCAGCCCACCCCACTCCTGGCATTGAAACAGAGGCTGTGGCACTGCCATGACTGCTGAGGTTTTCAGTTAGGTTGCATTTGAACGTGGAACTATGACGGAGTATTGAATGGAATTTATCCCAGAACACTGTCAGTGCTATGTATGGATCTGATGGTTATTAAGCTTAAAAAAAAAAAGGCTTCCCAGAAAACCCCTGACATTTGTAATGTGGAATCTCTGCATACTATTAGTGCTGCTGCTGCTACACTAACTCAATCATACTTTGACCGCAGTGTAAATATTTTTTCCATTCCAAGGTAACTATCGGGATTTTTATACCTTTCATTT
The DNA here is from genome assembly GCA_900660455.1 of Gephyroberyx darwinii. Taxonomy (NCBI): domain Eukaryota; kingdom Metazoa; phylum Chordata; class Actinopteri; order Trachichthyiformes; family Trachichthyidae; genus Gephyroberyx; species Gephyroberyx darwinii. Next base: position 44,186 of record CABFOQ010013938.1, on the reverse strand, counting down.
CTACATGTTTTTGTTTTGTCAAAGTAAGACTTTGACCCAAATGACACTGGCTGCATGTGTGTTTTTCAGTACCATCATAACTGTCAACTGTCTGTAGGGAACTCATTTCACACTGTCACATAATGAGTGTTACATAAAACTAACAAAGTTATTTTTGGATTGCAAAGAAAACGATAAGATGCTGTTGATGCCTGTGGAAAATGTACAGCAATATAGATATTGAAAAATTCATTTTTGCTTAATCTATTTTGTCAAGCGTCTTCATTCTGAGTCACTGTCAGGGGAAGTTTGTGTTCCCCATATGCATATACACGGGTTGTGAGAAGTAACTCTGTTTCTTGATGTGCCATCTAGAAATCATACTCTCTGCCCCAGGGGCCTCCCCCTGTCACCCGAGCTCTCACTTCTGCTAAGCATGCATCCATCGCACCGTTAACCTCATTGAACTTACTTACTGTGTACTACTGGAGGGGGAAAAAATGATCATGTCAGTCATGTCTCACTCAAGACTTTTCTGTTGACTTATGCAGAGAATCTACATACTCTTGCCACCAGTACCTTGTTTGATGAAATGTAAGTAACTAATAATGGATCACTATCGTCTTACAGGATAACCAAGCCTCCCATTTGAATTTCACCTGGTGCTTCAGTTGACTCACAAGCCAAACAAATATTTGAATATCACATGATCAAAATTGCCTTTAAGGGACTACACCAACCTTTTGGGAGTTTGGCTCATTGGTCACCTTACTCAATATAATAATAATAATAATAATGACGAGAGGATTGGCACCAAAATCATCTCTGTGTCTCTGTCTGGTGCTCATGCTAACGCTTTAGCATACTTTATGTAATCGTAGGTGATTGGTAGTATCCAAAGTATGAAGATAGACCCTTTAGTAATCCAGTTGGTACTGGATTTTGTTCTATTGCCTGTAGATTCATGACTTATTACAACATAATCTCAATATTGATTATTAGTGAAGTCCATTACAAATCAACAGTGCACTAAAAGTGACAGACACGTGTCACTTTTAGGATAATACTGTATGCTAAAGCGTTAGCATGCACACCTGACAGAGCTACCGGACTGAGACAGTTTTGTTAAGGTGACCAATAAGGCAAACTCCCAAAAAGTCTATGTAGTCCTTTAATGGCAAGTACCACCAGAGTCGGTAGCAGCTGGTCCAAGGAGATGCCTTCTGTCTGCATTGAGCAGGAGGAAAGTTGTCAGAGGGTGTTTCCACGCTAACAGCAGGGGGCCAACTAGTGAATTACCCTTGCGTTTACACAGATGCTGACATTTAGATGGGGCCATGAGAAAGGGAAAAGACAGAGGGATCAAATTGCAACAGCTACTTTAGTTTTAGTACACCTGAAATTCTCTGTGGTTATAGTAGAACGTGTTGTTAGGGCTGACATGGCGGCTGGGGGAGCACAGGACATCTCACTAGTTTGTTTGCCTGCTGGGTTTGTGTTAGTGGATGACACTGTTGCCCCCCCCCTCTTGTGAAAGGATCAGTTGGTAAGGCTGTGTGAATGTTGGTTAAACAAACTAACATCCCTCATAGCTGCTTTCTAACACTTTCTGATCTTGAACCTGTAGAAAAGGCAGACTCCCATTCACTTTTTTTACAGTTTAAGAATCAGACAAATAGAGCTTGTTGAACCTTTATGAAAAGCATACTACTAGTGGGTTGCTAGACTAGAGCAAAACATTAACAATCAAATGACACAATAAGAGATTGCATCAGAAACCATTCAGAAGGAAATCAACCTTGTTCGGGGTCCATTGTGGTAAACCATATGATACTCTGCACCTTAAAACGTCTGCATCTTCATTGTAGGACGTGTGTGCCTCGACTTTGTCAGAGCCCTTGCATGTTCAGTACCATGCTGACATTTCTAGGAACGGCGCTCGTTCGAAGAATTCAGAGCATGTGCTTTGCGACCTGTTCCTAAAATAAAACACGGTTTCCTTTTTGCGTCAGTTGAAGTGCATTCAGTTTTAAACGCTGACATTTGTATTTCTAGGTACTATAGCAGTACAGACCAATTAACACACAAACATAATGAGCCAAAGGTGGCTGTAGAGGATTATCGTTGATGAAATAAGGTCAGAAATGTGCATGAAATATGCATCAACTAAACATACAGTCCAATTTGTTGAAGAATAATTCAGAGCCATGTACTGATATTAGGCTGAAGCAGACTCCCTTGTGGATAGGGTGCTCTGGAGGGTGTCAGCATTTTGGGATATTAATTGGGTAAAGTTGGTGTAGGAGATCCCCCTATCCCCCCTCCTCCCTTCTTACCCTACTCACCTCCTGTTCACTGCTTCAGTTCAAGCATCGGTTATTAGAATTGCAAATGGCAAGCGGACTGGCTTCTGAATCAGAATTATTAATGGCCGAGCCGTTTGAAGTTTATCTGGGGAGGTTTTTACTTCACAGATGAACATGGGAACTATTTAGCTTTGTGAGCGTCGTTTCTATGTTAGGGCAGCTTGGAAGACACATTTCTGAACTTCAAAAAATATACGAATGCTCATGGTATTAAGATCTGATACATTTTCAGATGAATTGTGGGAGAAGCTCAATATAAAAATCTTTTTCTAGGGCACGAGGATGGGTGGATTTTGCAGGTGACACATGCAGTGACTTATCTCTGGCAAAGTTCTCGTCGTGAAGTAGGCTTTCGTGATTCAGGCGGTGTGTCTCCAACTAAATTCATGAAATAATCTGTTGACTTTTCTGAATATGCATCTTTGATGTGGGCAATGTTAGTAACCACCCAGAGTACCACCCAGATTTAACGGAACTGTTCATTCAACATGAGATCACAGGGCTTCCTGATTTAATAATACTTAAAGTCACTCCAATAAATCCATCAATTTTAATGGGCCATTTATTAAATAAGGCATTCTCTTGACTTCTAGAGTCTGAGACATTGTGGAGCCAACAAGTATACAGAAAGCCAGCTCCACTTTCCACCCACTATGTGGGTTGGGATCTGATGGGCAGAGACCTTGTGACGTTAGCACTAGAACAGCTCCAGTCTCAAACCCTCTCTCATGGATAAACCACAATTGGATCAAGGCTTATAATTTGCAGTGCACTGGCGTGAGGCATCTCCCATCTAATATAGTGCCTGTTGTTCGGGATGAGTATAGTTCTAGAGAAGCAGCGTAGAATCATGTGCATCCACAAATGACAGTTCAACCCCAAAAAAGAGCCACACACTCGACAAAGTTCACAGAGTACAGTTCCTATCAGAAAAGAGAAATCAGTTCACTGTTTCTTTCAATCTAGTGCTTCACTAGCAAATGATTAGATACAGCCACATCAGACACAGGTCTAATAAAGGTCATCTAGGAGGGAACATTTGATGATTCAACACAGAATGCAGAGAAAATTACTTCCTCCAGGAAGATGACTCTGGGGAAATAACGCCCTTGACCTCACGAGAAAGCTTTTATTATGGAAAGTGAATAAATCAATTATTGTCTCTGTGTGCAGTCAGAGCCGCGAGACGAAATGTCTATTTTATTAGTCACCGCTTTCATAAATAGGCTGATTAGAATGGCTGCGGGTGTGAGGATCATGTGCTGCAGTGTGACAGACAGTGAATGCTGGACTCCATGACCGTGAATGGCTGGTTGTGTTAGCTCAATGAGGAGGAGACTCGGGGATGCTGTGTACATGAAGGGCCCTCTGTGTCTCTGCCGTGCACACAAGTATGCATCTCATTACTAACTTTGGACTGAAATAACTCAGGGCTTCGGGCCTAAGGCCACCTCAGCTGAGCCCTGACCCGCGCTATCCACAAACTTGACCTTCCAACGTCATACTGTACTCTCCCTGTGATGAACATGTACAGTACAGAGTACAGGCACAGCCGCTCCTCAGACAGATTCAAAGAAATTGGGCAAAGTACATGCCTGGAAACCTGCAGTTGTCAGCAACATGCATCCAGCAGCGTATGACCATTGTGTGAGACTTAATCAGAATGATTGTAGGGCTCTAAGCCTTATCAGCTAAGATCATGATAAGCAAATGAAGCAGACAGGCTAACAGACACACACACATACACACACCAGGATCAGAAATTAATGGGGGTTTGAGGCAAAAATGCCCTTGAAAGTTGCCTGTGAAATTAAAATGAGGGGTCAGAAAATGTCCCCAATGATTAGGAATACCCTTTTTTGCATTTTACCCCTCACTTATTTTTCAATGAGTTATCAAATATTCACGCATGAATCTGCCCACTGTCCCTCATGGGACACTGTAGGTGTGGGAGCCTACGATTGGGGGACTGTGTTCTGGGTGAGAATAATGGAGCAGCCTTTGATCAGAAAACAACTGAGCACACAGCCTGAGGCAGTAGAAAATGCCTGTGATTACTACTCTGTTAATATGACGTATAATATGATTTAAAATAAAACAAATATTATCTGGTACAAAAAAACTACATAAAATTGCCCCTGAAAAAGACCAAAATACCCCTAAAAATCAGATCAAGGTCTGCAAAAAAACGCCCTCTGAAAATAAGGTTTATTTCTCACTTGACACACACGGACATACACGCTTATTGCACAACGCACTCACACTTCCGGTTCCTTGAAACATCCTGCCAGGGCCTTTACGTTTCACTGCCAGGTCATAAATCTGTCCAGACCCCCAGCAGGACGCTGGTTGAGCCTCTTACAAGAGAGGTTGCCCCCACTACACCATTACCCAGTGAACCCTCTTACCTCCCATTCCAACCCTGTGACAGAGACCCACAGCTGCTGCATGGTTGTCTCCATCCCTCACTGTCAAAACATGGCACCCACCCAAAGTCCTGTTCAGTAGTAGCTGCTTACTACCTGGGACAGCTGCCAAGGCCTCCGCAAAGAGATACTGTATGTACAATAGTTGTTGCTTTGGCACTAATCCCCACTGAGCTATATTGTGTGCGTGTGCGTGTGCGTGTGCGTGTGCGTGCGCGTGTGCGTGTGCGTGTGCAAGCATATGCACCACCTGAGTTGATCTCATTGTGATTAATCAACCACTGCTGTCTTGCTGTCTTGCTCATGAACTAATGATGTTTGAATGACTGCTCTTACCTGCCGTCGACAGGAGGACTGAACAGTCCAGAGGCATCTCAGTGCAAAGATCTCTAATAAACGGTCCCTATCTAGAGAATTTATCTTCAGGTCTATTCATTTGCAAACTGCTCTGACAGTTATCGGGGGCACCCGTTCAGGTTATTCAAAGTGTCCGAGGAAGACAACTTCATGAGAATCAGGCAGAATATCTGAAACCAATCCCCAGAGGCCTCAAATACTGCAGGTGTTGGACTGGTGTTGAGAGCTCATCTGGAGAACAGTTGTCACCTCAGGTTAAGGCCTGGCTACTCTTGCAAAACAGTTCCAAGTATTGCAAAACTACAACGTTTAGATAACTGTAGAAACTATGTCAACCCTGAGAATTTCATTTATTCCCACCAGGTTTTGCAAGAGTGCCAGTGAGTGTGTGTCTGTCCTCTACATGTATTGATCCCATTATTTATCCCATTTATAGAAGAATTGTTTTAGTGCTATTGTCTCCAGAAGTGTGTTGTATGTGCCAGTGTGTGTGTGTGTGTGTGTGTGTGTGTGTTTGTTTATATATGCAATCTTCTATACCACATGTCAAAGCCTGCCCCATAGTGTCAGGGGCATGTGTGTATGTGTGCGCGCGCAAATGTGTTGTGTGTGTGGGTAAACGGGGGTTCGGGGTGGGGCGGAAGAGGGATGACCTGTGGCTTCACGTGTAAGTGCTCCATGTGACGTACCTGTTATTGACACTGAACATTCATGGGCTCCTGCGGGACCCTTGAACTTGAGAAGCCGTCCCTGGGAGCAGCGCTCGAGGGCTGGGGAGTTCAGCACAGTTAATGTTCAACCCTTTGATCTCTGCCGAGAACTCGCATTCCCTGAATTCCTCACCAACATTTCCAGGGGTAGAGACTATGAATGGCTCTACAGAAGACAGTTAGCACTCTCCCATGCTCGTTTTTTTTTTTCTCGCTTTGGAAAAGCACAGCAGGAATGAAACAGAGCTTGGGGTTGTTCAACTTTAGGGGCTCTCTGGCAGGAGCTTTTTCAGTTTCAGTTTGAACTTCAGAAATCATTGTCTCAGCACTTGTGACATTTACTCTAAATGTACTTTTGATAGGTGCCTTTGATCTTGGTGACTGTGAACAAGTGGACTTGAAACCTCTGGGTTTGGGTGAACCTCCACGTCTATGTGTCATGATCTCTGGCCAAATAAGATGAGCTCATGGGGATGTAATGTTTTCAGATGTTTCACCTGTCCTCACCCTTAAACTGTGTATCCATGCCAGATCTGGTCGGATTGACCCACTGGCATGAACCCTGAGTATTGAGCAATGAGTCAAGCCTGGGGGAGAATGATTCAGGACTGTTATCGACAATAAACTGAAACTCTTATCCTATCCTGAAACTCTTATCCTAACCTATGTAAGCATGCAACCTCCACGTTTGGACATTTACAAAATTTCAGCCTTAGATACAAAATGACAACAAAGTAACAAACTTTTTTAAATGACAATAAAGTGATCCCACCTGGAGGAAATATGTTTTATAATTTGATTAAAATACGCACCATGTGGATGCCAGACATCCAGAGTGTGTGTGATAAAAACTCAGCAGATGTCACCAATTTTATTTCCCGTACCCATACTATGATGCCCAGCACAGTGATCTCTCTGAGTACCACAGTAAAATGCTGATTGATTGCATTAGATGTTTTATATTGTTGGAGTGGTGGACTTAGGAGGTTTAGTGTGAGGGTTATTAACTAATGGAGGAGATAATCCCAGGTAAGAGTCACACGCTGGGACCCAATGTACAAGGAACAGCCTTCACTTAACCTCAACTAAAATGCTGAGATCGCAAACCCTGGCCCCGTTTGTCACCAGGCAGACTTCATTCTTAAGTGCCTAAGCCTAAGAGGGCTTTATTGGACAAGGAGCTACAGCTGGGTCTGTGTGCAGCCTTGGATGGTAGTTCACAGATCAAGGTGAGAATGACTTTGATGGACCTTGTTGTCTTTGACATTGACATTAACAGTGAGCCACACTGAGGCTATAGGCTGATTGGTAATCAGTAAGGAAAGCTGACGTTGGCTTTGGTGGTCTTCTGGTGAGGGATCTGACTGCAAGGCATGAATGAAGGAAGCACATAATGATTGTTACGCCAATGCTTTACAGCCCAAACAGGAGCATCTCCATGTCAGTCTGGTCAAAGAACCTTTGCTCACACCATCTTGCCTTTTGTTTCCTGTGGGCAGTGTAACAATGTTCTGACACTCAAACAGTCAGAGAATGAGATCAGCATCTGAGCGTGTGCAGAAGCTCCTGTCATCACCAGCCCAGGGGAGTGCAGAGAGAAAATGGTTTGAACCTCACCACCATCACCAATCACCACGGCCAGATCGTGATGGACTGCACCATTGTGACTGAGCGGGAGGGGAGCTGTGTGTGTGTGTGGGGGGGTGTCACCATGAGGTAAACCCTCTCTGGCTTGACAGTGACATCAGAGGATCTGTGATATAATCCTCTTACTGTACGCTGTATGCTGTAATGGGTTAGGTGAGCTTCAGTTACATCTCTCCCAGCTGCCCTGCAGAGCCACAGTGGAGGGACTTGAGGCAAAGATGACAGGCAGTTTGTAACCCAGCTCCGAATATACTCACCACGTAGCCACCTCGTTCTCTGTTTTATATCTTTATTGAATGGATTGTAGCAGCTGGGAAGTTTATGATCCTCTTTACCGGTGCAGCACTCAACACCGTGCTGACAATGGCTTATGCCCGGTGCCATGCTCTTCCTCTCCATCCATCTCTTTGTGTTTTACAGCTCCTTGGAAACAATGTGTGGGACCCCCGTGCTCAGATGCTGTTCCAGGAAAACGTTTTGCTGTGGGAATACAAGAGTCTTTTCCTTGTGACTGTGCAATGGATTGATGTTTTATGAGCACATGTACAATTTTATGAACACTTGCCTTAAGCTGAGATAAGTGCTGCCTGTGTTACTTACCTTTCTGTTTGGCATCATCTTTTATTATTTAGGTGTGCATAAGGCTCGTACCTGCCTCTGGCCCTCCCGTCTAAATCCACATTCTGTATGAAGATACACTGTGGGAGGAGCAGTGTTTGGAGTCCAGCAGCCCTTTAACACACTTACACAGGATTACAACTGAACAGCCTGGGGAATGGATGACATATCACACTCTGGCAGAGCTCACAAACTCAATATTTTTAGGGAGCTGCAACATTTTCAAAACCCAAGCCACTGCATTCACACCAACACTGGCTTCCATGCAATCTTGTTTCGTAGAAACCTGGGGGTG
>CABFOQ010013938.1:2260-27938 GCA_900660455.1 Gephyroberyx darwinii | reverse complement strand
CATTCCCTTAGCACTCAGTGTTTCAAGTCCTGAAGTCCTAAAGACTTCTTCCAGCGCCTGTGTGTGTGTGTGTGTGTGTGTGTGTGTGTGTGTGTGTGTGTGTGTGTGTGTGTGTGTGTGTGTGTGTGTGTGTGTGTGTGTGTGTGTGTTTCCATGTTTCCAAAATGTACAGTTTGATTTATGATTGATACATGATTAGTACTGTGCAGAAGAGTGTTGCGGCTTAGGCACATGAAAAAAGCTCAAACTAAATGGCTTCATTGTTGGTCCTGTTATGCTTAGTAAGAAATTGGCACACCTTTGCAAGTACAGTATACTTATACTCAGCTACTAGTCAGTAACAGTATATTTTCTGTTGCTAGTGAAATACCGTTTTTTTCAATTGTTCTGATTTCTTGCCGGCTTGTTTTACCAATTGTGTTGCATCTATCGCGACTGCATCCCCAGACAGCTGCATAAGGCAGCTGCTGGTCTGTAGAAAGAGTCCAAACTCCCAACAGTCAGTAGCTTCATGGTACACTCACCCACTGATGGGATGGCAGCGGGGCCTCCGCTGGACATGCCTAGACTTGTTCCTAATTGTGCATTGGGGGATCCAATCCTGTTTAATCCTTATCCATTTTTCTTCTGTCTGCCATTAGCGTGTAGCGGTTCAGCAGATCACCTTTGCTAAACAGATCTGAGGTCACCGATGATGCCAAGTCGAGATCAACTGGAGGTAATGTCAAGTGAGCTTCAGAAGTCTTTTTGACCTCTCGCCTACTGAATACCCATTGACACAAATTTTTAACCATCATTTTCCACACAAGCATAAAAGTTGCACAAATGAACTGTGACTGCTAATCACATGTGACTTACATCACATGTTTATCACCGCCTTCATTGTTGGTTATGCTCCGTTTTATCTGTTCTGCGGGTGACAGGATGCTTGAGTGTGCAGTGAAGTGTTAAGATGATGAGCTTGGCAGAAATGGAGTCTTGTTAGCGGGGAGAGATATTCCTGAGTCAGACTGGATGGGAATACTGCAGCGCGGTCCCGAGTCGAACTGAATCAATTTAATCACCAAATATCAGTCCCATCCTAATTGGTTTTGCGTGGCTTGGTGATACTAGCTGCATCGGAGATTTTATTGTAGGGTGTGATGTTCATAAAAGGAATGAATGTTTTGAAAATGAAAATGAGACGGGGGCTCATGGGCTGCGACTGCTTTTTAATTAATATAATGTTTCCTCAGATCATTAACGCTAAACTAGACGGACACAGTCAGAGTCGTGTGTGTGTGACTGAGGCTTTCCTCCGCAGTGATTTAAAACTGTTCTGTGGCAGTAAATGCAAAATGATATTCAAGTAAGTATCGGTCTTGTCTCACATGAATGCCCTCATCAGGCAATAACTCTCAGTTATGGATGTCTTTGCTGATAAAATAGAGGTGTCAGATAACATGGACAACTTAGTTTAGATCTAATCAAACCTGAAATGTCTGCTGCTGTCTGCTGTGTTACCTTGCAACAGTCACCTTTAAAACCTGCATCCCTACAGCAAGTCCCAACATTATGGTGACTATTGCACATACCCTAATACGTTTTTATGGGGATGCTACAAAAGTCAGTCAGTCATAACAATAGCAGGGATAAAACACTACAATGGACACCAACCCTTCTGAGATTGGCTCACTGTGTCTGTATTTGAATTAGCCTGTTTCATCTGAGGCCCAAAAATGTGCTTCACTTGAAGTCATCAAAACAACTGCTTATGTAAAAGTATATGAAACTGTGAAGACATGGCTTGTAATAACATTATTACATGCTACATTGGATGTCAGCAGCAACTGCATTGGTTGAAAGTGTCTAATAGGTTCCTTTGGATTGTTTGTTGGTGTATTTATTGATATGGGCTTTAAATCAGTCTAAGGCAATGGTTACACTTGTCATTTTCATGTGATTTTTGAGATCTGATTCTAAAGATCACATTGCTATATGTCCACACTTGGCCTGAAAATGGTTGTTATGCATCTCCTATGGCTGTATTTATTGAATTACGTGTCTCACTTTTTCACACTCTCCATCTCCATCTCTTCCCGACAGGGATGTGAGCAAAATCTGATTTTTAATGCGTCCAGACGTCCAGATCAAATGATGCAAGTTGCATTCAAACTGTTTAAATGTACTGAGTCTGGACCCAGAGGACATTTTTAAACATGAGCAGAGCAGTTTCTAACTTCAGAATACTAGAGCAAGCAAACTACTTGCAGCTCCTCAGTCAAGTATTACATTTTCAGTAGGCTAACTGAGTACATAGTTATATCTCAGGCTGTCAATGAATGATTTTCTTGTCACACATTACCTAACTCTCTAGACATGGCGGCAGTGTAATAGTAAATGTATTTGTGCAGATAAAGCTGAAATATAACAGCCAATGTTATTCCTCTACAAGCATGAGAGCAGGTGTAAATTTAACTCGAGCTGCAGATAAAGTAAAAGTGCTTGAAACGTAATGAGGCTCAATAATGGAACTTAATATAATCAGTGGGTCTGAAATCCTTTCCCCGTTCTACCAGACCGAGCGCTTCTGAATCACAGCAGGAAGCTAAACAAACTCTCTGGGATTATTTTCACAGAAAGCCAGGGCTTGTCTGTGATTGTTTGGTTTGAGCTACATGCATCTCACTCGCACTCAACACCTCCAGCGAATTGGCAGATTGACTAGGAAACTTCACTCAGTAGACCCGGTCAGTTGTATTACAAGCCCTTCTTTGTTTTCTTTCAGTCTAATAGCTTCTTTATAATTTCTTCCTCTATTCAGAGGGCATGCAGTACTTGACTGGCTGTAAATCTGTTTGGAGACTAATCTGCCACTACCTACCAGCTGCTCACTTGGCAATGCCAGGACCAACATTCCCGTTGCCATGGAGATAACTAGTCATGCCAGTTACACATAAGGCCTGGCACTGTGCCGAGCAGGCACTGTGTAGTGTGCGTGTGTGCCCTTGCCTGTGTGTGTGTGTCTATATTATTAGAGAGAAGAAAGTCAAACCATGTGGTCTGTCAACTGCCAAAGAAAGAAAAGGTTCTTGATTAACTGCCATTACCAGCTGTTTATAAGTCAGAGCCAGTTCTTACAAGTGGTTTAGCAGCGTGCAGTATTTTTGCACAGTTTCTTAGCACAGTGTGCATAACGGAGTTTGCGACAGTCAGTTTAACTTAGTCCTTTGTCTAATTCAAGAACACGCTATTAGCAACTCCATCAGTAGTGCAGCCCTCTATCACACCTGCAGGCACAGGACATGGGGTCTGTGATATAAATGACATAATGACATAGTGACTTAAATGGCACCTGTGACAGTTGTGCCGTGACCTGGATCACATATTTGAGCCCAGCGCTCTCCAGGTTGCTGTAATGATGTATGAATTGAATTTAGGAGGTAATGGACTTGGAAAAGGCATTTTAAAGTCTCCTTTGAAAGATATGTGTTCCTGTTTATCAAACTCAACAGCGTGAAATGAAATGTTGTTACGGCTAACCATACCGATTGTTAGCAATGGTATTGATTTTATTAATAGTCTTGAACATGTTGGACATGATACAGGCATTTAAATGATTTCTACATAGAAAACAAAATATTGCATTCTTGCATTCACCAAAGAAAGGTGTCTGATAGAGTACTATTCTGACACCAGCACTGAATTTGAAGCACCAGAACTGGTATTGCTGTATACAATAACCACCCCTAGCTGTTGTCAGTCATACTAGCAGGCAAAGCTGTGAGACTAAAGACACAAAACCAAAGAGAAACTATTGTCCATTGTTGACACCGGTAATGTGTGTGCATAATGCTGTGATTTTCTCAGAGTTAGACTGTTTTTCCAGGTATACATGAGGCCTTTCACTGAATATACAGTATCTTGCGACATAAGCAGGGAGGAAACTGCTGTGGTTAGGTTTCCTCGGAAACCAGGTGAGAGTATGTGGTGTGTGTGTTCTGGTGATGACATAATACATTCCATGACGGTGAAATGGCAACAGTGAGGGGGTGGATTCAGAGACCTCACTATCATTTGTGCATTTGTGCTTCTCCAAGCAGCATAGGGACTTTAAATAATGGTTTTTATTTATTTTATATAATAAAGTTTTTCACTACTAAGCACGCATTCTATGGAACCACCAATATCAGCTGCACCAACATCAACAGACTTTCCTAAAAAAACATATTTTAATACATATATAACCCACAAGGATGCATATGTTGTTAATAGGACTGAAAAGTTAAAGGCTATGATCATGCAGTAGTTCATAAAGAACTTGATCTGATCCGCCATGTTTTTCGTGCTGTGAATAAGCGACCCCTTTGGTCGGACTCACATGCACGTCATGTAACAAATGCAAATGCAAGTTTGGAGATCCCCAAGGTCCACTTCACTGTATGATTGGTAGAAAAGTTTGTCAACCAATGAATGCGAGTGTGCTAAGCAGGGAGACATGAGTCAGGGAACAGACATGAGTCAGAGAAAAGCCTGGATGTTTGTTCGATGGTGACTGTGGATCTGAAGTACAGCTGATGTCGAAAGCAAAAATCACTTTGAATCAAAAAAGCTTAAATGTTTGCAGGATCGCTTTAAGAGAGAAAATATAACTTAAAGTAATCCTTCTTGTAACCTTCTAGCCAGAACATGTCACTTGGTCACTGGTGCCTCATTACTGGAATGAATGAATGCTCCGAATCCATCACGGCCCCCTGCATCTGATTCCTCAGCCCAGTTTCTAATTATGGGAGGCCATCTCTCTCTGGTTGCCCTGCCCACATCTTACCATAGGTGTTTGACCAGGATCCTGTGAGACTGCTAAACGAGTGGAGTGTATTAAGATGTAATTAGTCAGGGGTCTGTTGATCTGATTAAGTCAGCAGTCTTATCATTACTGCCACTATACAGCTAATATGAACCCCTCATCATCAATTTCATCTATGTTGAGATTTATGAGCGCTTGATACTCTCTGTGATGCAATGGCATCGATGCATGGTTACTGCTACTGGTTATATTATATTAAGTGTATATGATAAATCACTGACACACACACACACACACACACACACACACACACTCCAAGCCACTCCTTTGTAACCAGTCTGAACCTTGTTTATCAGTAAAAAGTAGATAATAGGAAGCAGGTTCAAAAGAAACTACCTCCCACTTACCTGGCACTTATACAGCGATTTATAGTTCCCTGGTCTGTAGATGTGATTACACTTGAAGGCACCTTTTCCAGGCATGGGGAAGATTATTACCGACACTGCTATTCAGGTCCAGCTCTGACTCAGTGGGTATCACCAAGGATAGACCTCTTAAGCTGCTTTTCACAACAAAACAGCAATATGTCCAGTGATGAGCTGATGAATCTGTTGTCAATAGATCTGCAGGAGGTTTCGGCGCTTTCATCTTCCTACACTCGTACTTGAGATTAGATTAGAAAATGTATCTGATGGAGGCAGACTTCAGAATGTTTTGCTAGGACGCACCCTGTAAATGTCTGATGTCTTTCGACCATTGAGTCAGTGTAGTGAATTAGAATACACAGGATAGCAACACAGCCCGTGTTTCATACGGATCTGCAAATGTGCAAAAACATGACCAAGACGGTAATGGAATGAATTTGTAATTAAATGAGCATAGCATGACTTTTCTCACAGTCTGCTAAATGAATCCTTGTATCATATATATATATATATATCTATATATATACATTCAAATGTACCAGAGTGACGACGGAAAATACATGGAAATAATTGCAAGTGACTATCCTTGCCAACTCCAGACTTTCTCTTTATTCTTTATTAATCCCCAGTTCCTGGCCCCGGGCCATGGCGGGAATGTGTACAGGAGGACAGCCGCGTGCCCTCTCTCAGCTGCCTCCTAATCTTCCCCCCAGCCTGCCTTACACAGGCTTGCTCCAACCCCACGGCCCTGCCTGTGAGGTCCAGCCAATCTCTCCCCTGGTTCTCTCCTGCCCCCTAAAGCACAAAGCCAGTAGAAGCGAGGGGGGAAAAAAACGACCAGGCTACCCCTTGGTAATGGTCTGTCCCGGTGGATCGCTGGGAGAGCAATTTGCAGAAGCGCTCATATTGAATAAAGTAGGGGACCTTGAAAATAATGTACTCCCTATTCCCTACAGCCTTTCAGCTTTAAAGTAAAATGATCAGGGTAACGCCGGACACTTTTTCAACGCTTTACATTCCTGGAGCCACCTGCAACATTTCACATAACTATGAAAAATTACATTAACTATGCTATATGATGAACATTACATTACAGTAAACCGTTCTGACTGTAATCTGTTTCATTGTTAGATAAAGGACTCTGAATGCCATAAGATGATAGAAGAGGGAGAAATAGCGCTTGGCTTTCTCCAATCAAATATTCCCATGTCGTTGGTTTACTGGCGTGCTTCTTTGAACCCTCTCAATTCACATGCATTCCTTTCCCAATAGGAGCTGTCACTTTGTGTGGACATTGTCCCTTGAGTGTGTGTGGCTATAGGGAGCGTCTAATGTCCACTCTGGGCCACTTGTCTATGTTGTGAATGGGAAGACAATGAGACCCCCAGTGGCTCCCTCTCTCCATGACCCGCCTGGGGTCTGATTTGCCTTGGCAAGGGGGATAGAGCCCCAAAACAAAGCTGAAGGAGTCTCCACTGAAGGGGTGCAGAGGTCAGCCCCAACGCCCCACTAACAGGCCCGTCCTCTAGTTTGGGGTACCAAATGGGAAAGGGACACAGAGGCAGAGAGACAATGGGATAAAAGGGACCTCTGAAACCATTAAATTCTGAGGAAGTGATGGCCGTGAATGATGACAGAGAGTGAATAGAGACTCTTCAGGTGGGAGGTACGCTCCATTAATGACCATGGATGCTCCATTATGGCAACCCTGGGAGGTGGTGATGAGGTGGTACATTTTTTCCCATTAGGCCGTTCTTCCCTGAACGAGGAGCGCAAGGAGACAATTCCAAATTGATGCAGGAATCCTGGTCAGCCCTCTATAGCCCCCTGCTGTGAAACGCAGCACAGGGGACAACGTGACACCACTTGGGCCCCTCAGAAGTAGTTCGAGTCAAATTACTGTTTGTGTAACGTCAAGCCTTTCATAGCTTCCCTAAAGGACACTTTGATTGATGGACTTTCCCCTTTCCCATGGGTGTGCAACAGGATGTGGTTTATCATACTGTCCATGGCTCCAGTGTGAGTGAGGGGCGTTTCTTGAGAGATAATGGATTCACTTATAATTGGTTTGGTGATTCAAATTGTCTTCACTTTGTCGCAATGGATGGATCTTGTTATTAATGATGATCCTGAGTTTTCCATCCATTGCACCAGCCTATTAACATTGTATTACTATGAAGGGCATGGAGCTCCTAGTACAGTATCAGTCAGTATTCTCTCATACAAGACAATAAAGTGAATATCTTGTTTATGATACTGTAATTCCTGCTATACACCCCGTATGGGAAAGTGGAACAGCGTCTAAGCTTACATTTAAGTGTCTACATTAAGATTATATCACCACCACATGCTGCTGATTTATCCTTGGCATTGAGTGTACCTACTGTTCACTGGTCCTCTCGGAGGTGCATGTTGAAGCCTTCTGAATGAACAGCTTTATTATTAAACTTAGCCATATGTTTTTAATAGATGCAGCATCGGTAGCTAATATGATTCTGAGTGATTCATGACCTGGCTACTATATTAGTAGTAGATAATGGGGCCCTTTGCTGTATGTCTGAGCAATGTTCAAGTTCCTCGGTGTGTGAATTTTCATCATGCGTTAGATGAGGTAAATCTCCTGACTTCCGCCTTGACCTGTAAACTCATGTCTTCAAGAAACACTTCACGTCCTGCTTTCCATTACTTTCATCGTCTGCTTGGACTTGATCCCGCACCCGTGATGTATTTCTTTACTTGACATGTCTCTATTCTGCGGACACAAGAATATTTGCCAGCTAGAGTGCCAGCTAAATGCCCAAATTCAAATGTAAATAATTCAGCATTGAAGTCAGCTTCAAACACGTCCTCAAGAAGAAGCACTGCTTGATCATTATTTTTTTCTTTTCATGTCCTTAATTTTAGTACACACTGAGTGCATACCGAGGACTACTTTTACATTTTAAACATTTAGAGCTAATGCTTTTTTCCCTTATTCCCTTATCGGCTTGAGTGACAAATCAAATCTTGAGTCTGTATTATTGCTGTGTATGTTATCTGTAGATTCAAATGTTCCTCCAGATTCAGGGTATAAAGCAGAAGCATGTCTAGACTGTAATTACGTAGACCCAAATAGCCTGTTTTAAAGAAGGCGGCCACATGTTTCAGAGCGCTTTAAAGCAACACTCCACAGCTGGCTGTGACTGCTTGAGTCTGTGCTGTCAAGAGGTCTCTGAAAAAACATTTTTCATGCAGAAAAAAATGCATTGGTCCAGCCAAAAATAGGCATTCCTCTCTGTGAGGAATTGCTTGCAGGATGATATTCTATAGCATTTCTCCAGAGCTGCACATGGCTCAATCTTTGACTAGAGATAAGGAATGCAGCTACTGGCTACCAGCAAAGTTAGAATATACTCTAGTGTATGTTTTGGCTGTATGGATTGGGGTCAACAAAAAAACAACCAAGCACGAGCCTCCATACATGGCAGTGCCACTTATGCACACTATTCTAGTACTTAGTCCCCTTGCACTTTCAAGAGAAAAGGCACTACAGTTTGAAGTGCACTTGCAACATCTCTAAGGTTAAGCACTTCACATGTCGTTGCCTCTTCTGCATACAAACATGCTACGAATGAGATATGATGGAAAAGCACTTCTAGATTTACGCTCTATGTGTATAATATGTGATAATGATATTATACCAATGGCTTTTTGTCCCAGCGTGTGTTCAAAATGCTGTTGAGACAGAGGAAGGCGTAGTCCACACATTAGCATGAGGATTTATCTGATCAAAGCAAGTGCACTAAACCCCTCGACGAGGGAGCACTCACTGTCTACAGATGGAAATTCCTGCTGCTGACCAAGTTAAACAGACGGCAATGGGAATAACCAGAGGATCAACTGGACTGTTAACTAGCAATAAGCATGCTAATATGCTAACGATAATATGCTAATCACAGTGTCCCTAGAGGCACGGGGATTTAGCCCAGCCAATCAGCATTTAACACAGGTCATGTTTCACCTCTGGTATAGGCATAGATGATAGTATGGCTGAAGTTAAGCCATATTGATTTAGTGATTTACACTTTTGGGTGACATACAGACTTTCCCATAGGAAAGTAAAATCCAAGAGGAGATCTTATACTTATACCTTTTATTTATCCTAGACACAGATGAGCTCTTTTTAACACTCAGACATATACAAGCTCATGTTGATCTCACTCTGATCAAAACAAGAGATCTCCAAATAATCTTCATTTAACTCCTCCATGTGCATTTGTGTTATAACCCACCTATGGTGCATGCTTGGCATTTAAGGATCTTTGTTTGTTTGCTTTTTGTGTCCAGTGCACTGTAGCATATAAAATTCTCTGTCCATAATAACCCCTGCCCCCTCCCATGATTGGTGTCACGGCCCTGGTATGGGTGAACTAGACTGCTCTCGATTCTGCTGTAATTAAAGTGGACTGAAGAACAATTGGTTTGATCTAATGTCCAAGATGTCACTGGTCTTCTTATCACCTTTGAACCAGAGGGCATGACACCAGCCTAACTGGGTCTGCTCAATCTATAGACGGCTGTGTTGAGGGCACGGACAACGGGCTGGGGAGGTCATGCATACTTCCACGTCTTTGATTTCTGAAGGACTTGTCAGTGATTTGTCAGATATCGTGTACTCATTAGACTAATTAGCAAATGTTTTAAAGCAACATTTTGAATTAACACTTGAAGTTCCACCAGTCTACAGGAACGCACTACAAAAAAGCTAGGAGGCGAAATTTAAGTGTTTAGTTGCCTTTTTGTTTAGAGGTTGAACACACATGTTTATTTCCTCTTTTTAAGCACACGGACAAGCCAAAAGAAAAACATCAACCGCAAAGTGCTCCGCATGCTTTGCCTTTTTATCTATGCAAAGACCAGGTTTGATCCTACAGTCATCTGTGTTAAGCATATGGTGTTAACCTCCAGACTAGAGAGGTTAAGCCCTTCGCTTTGCAGACACTGGAGCTAGATGCTTTTTTTTTCAGTGGAAGTAATGGTTAACCCTCAAACCTTTTCTCTGTGATGAACCTAGTAATTTTGCACATGCTGCACCGTGGGTGATCCATCGTATTCAGGAAGATGTTCAGAGCTTGTTACTTCAGTGGGG
Organism: Gephyroberyx darwinii; assembly: GCA_900660455.1. NCBI lineage: Eukaryota > Metazoa > Chordata > Actinopteri > Trachichthyiformes > Trachichthyidae > Gephyroberyx > Gephyroberyx darwinii. Next base: position 17,599 of record CABFOQ010013938.1, on the reverse strand, counting down.
CGCCGGATGTTCAATAGTGTTTATTTCAATTTGGCATTGATTTTTTTAAACACTAATGTTAGCAATTGAAAGTTTAATGAGACCTCTAAAAGTGCGTTGACTGTGTACATCTAAAACAAAATTCCCAATGACTCCCTTTTTGTGAGCAATTTAAATGCCCTCAATCATTAAGGAAGCCCTTTATCTTCATTAAGGAAAGCTGACCTATTTGTGTTCCTATTGTTTTGCCTGTCTCATTAAGGTCTTCACATCAGCTCATCTCCTCATAGTGTCTCAGATCAGACAGGGGAAGAGCTAAAGTCAAAATATTACCTGAAAGTCATCCAATAACTAAAATATAGATTATCTAATCTGAAAAAACAAGAACTTGAGCTTCATCTTTTAAATTGTTAAATATTTACTATAATTTTGTAAGAGAAGGTGTCACACTCTTTAAGTGGTGGTTATTTCATTTTGTAACAAAACGTTTCATGTACAGATTAAAGGGATTCAGTAATCAACCCATTAAAAGTCCTTCTATTTTTACTGTGCAATAAGATTTAGTTTTATACATCCAAAACATGGTAAATAAAATGTGTATCGACATTGTTTTATTAATAGTGCTTAGGATTTGACCTTTTACAGACTTGAAACTATGTTGTTGGTATATTCTTTTTTACAAAAGAAAACAAGATATACAATGCAAATAACGTTAGTGTACTGTAATTCGAACACATCATAATCATGCACTAGTGAAGGTAATGAAATGAGAGCTATACTGCAGCCATAATATATTTGTCTCCAATCAAGTGTAGCGACATGCTCATTAGTGATTTAAGTTCATATTGAATCAACTCAAAGAAGATGTACTTGAGAGATCCGTGAAAGAAATGATCTCAATGTTCAAAGATGAACGAAGCCAGACTCATGTCATTATTACTGATATCCTGATATCAAAGACTTTTTCAGTCTATTGACTTCAAATGTAAATATGTACGTGCACATGTCGTCAGATGCTCGGTGTTTACGGTCAGAGCACACACACAAAGCGGGTCGCCTGGAAAACAAACGAGCAGTGAACAGCAATCATGGCAATCAGCTTCCCTTGAAGCATCATTATAGGGACTCTTTTAAAACTCTTTACAACAAGACACGTTTAATTAAAAACAGCTGGGGAGGTTTCCGGCCCTGGGAGTTTACAAGATGGAAGACACTTCAATATCTTCAATTAAATCTATAATATTTCAGAATGAAAGCCACGTTCAGCTGACAGCTGTCATTTTATCAGCTGTTAGGGACATCAGTCATGTGGGTAGAGTATTTACACAGCAATAAACATAGTATTAGTATGGTTGTCATAGCAACCAGGTGAACCAGGTATTCTAGGTCAGATTCCAAAAGGTCTACATTGTCCTCTTTCTATATTTAGGGTTGTTGTTGACACAAGGTCCTTTGCACCACACAGCTCTTGACACATGGCTTACTGAGAAGAAAAACTGGAATTCACAAGAAGAGACAACATGAGCTATCGCACTGAAGACCATCCTCTTGGTTATTAGCTGTTTGCATTCTGACAAAAGAAAGAATCTAACACAGCAACAAGTGAACATCACACAAGCTGTGCAATCATACACATCATACAAATACCATATACTGTTACATAGACAACGAAACTTGCAACGCTGGAATTTATTTCCATCAAAATGTGTGATGTGTCTCTTTTCTTTGAAGCATGTTGTGTTCTGGGAAAATGTCAGGATAGATACCACATCTGGTGGGCAGTTGAGTTGAGCAGCCACTCATCCGTTTCTAAAGATCAGCACAGGGTTAAGTATAGCTGGACAGGAAAGAAATATCTTTGAAATTAAGGAGAAAGAGGGATTCCACTTGTATGGCCTTGATTTATGTGTAGTCAGCAGCTCTCATGGGCACCGGGCTGCTTGCCAGTGATGTAAGAGGATGGATATGCACCTAGAGATGAAAGAAACCACAGCCAACACAGAAATACAAACACAGACACTTATTGTAGTTTATCACGACAGATAAAAACATGAGGTCAGATTATTTGTAGAACATTCAAATTGCAGTTGTCTTGAGAGGAATGGTTTATAACCCAACAGAAACAAACAAGTTCTTATAATAAACAGCAGATTCAAAGAGCTACAGCCAATTCCTCACATCCTATCCCAGCATAGTCATGGAGGCTGCCTGTGCATGTATAGGAATAGTGAGTTTGAACAGCAGGGCTTAGATCCTATGTGAATTCTGAGAAGCAGCTAGTGTGTGTGGACTGACAGCTGATTGCCCTATGGTTTAATCTTGTTAGGGATTTTCAAAAGTGCTGTGTCCACTCAGATCTGGAGATAGAGCACCACATAGCCTTTGTGTGCAAAATTTCAACGCTCCCAAAAGGGGGACAAAGGGCCCCCCTGGTGATGTCATTCCCCTGTCAGCAAGCAAGCCCCTCGTTGCAGGAGAGGGGCAGGACAGGACACTGTGACCATCCACTCTGCTGGTGTCCTGGCCCCAAGGTCTCACCCTGACCCCTCTCCGAATCAAAGAACCTTCCATGGCTTGATGTTCAAGGCTGAAAATTGAGCCGGAGAGACGTGAATTTAAAATTGAAACTCAAATATAGGCTAAATCTGATGATGGAAATTCAAAGCCATACAAACGCTGCATATAAGTCATGTTTCTCGTGTTGCGTGGCGCTCCAGCGAACTTCAAATCGTATTAAATTACCACCAGTGCCATGAAAGTGCAGCTGCCCATGTGGATATGTTCCGCGAAGTCCTATATTTATCAGAGCAGTGTCTCTTCAATTACCACACTACCAACTGTCCATCCACATGTTACACATGTTGGAGGAGCTTTGTGTGGTGCAATATTTGAGAATCTCGCCAGCCAATTGTATGGGACCTGCTTGCCTAACACACCAATCATATGCAACATGTTACGGTAACCATATTTAGGTTCAGTTAGGGTTCATTTCTCCATATTTAGGTTCAGTTAGGGTTCATTTCTCCATATTTAGGGTTCTGATCAATAGACAATCTGTGTGTAACTGATAATACAAATTCATATTTTGATCTGTAATTCATTTGTAAGTAATAAACACATAAACAGAATATTCTTCATGTTTTTTATGTGTGGAAATAGAAGTTCCTCACAAACGCACGTGTACCATACTGTTTACTTTTTACTGACCTGTGACTCTGCTTGACCTCAGGCTAAAATATGACCCAAACCGAGTTTTGGCCCCTTGGTATTTTTGTGTCTTATTTAGGTCGCAATGTGAGTTGTGTGTGGAATTGTTGAGCCAGCTCCACATTCCACAAAAACAGCTTCATAAATCTCTGCCGTGTGTGTGAACACAGACAGATGTGTCCTAACTTAGCAAACTACACTGCACAGCAACTCCTATTTCCAAGAAACCGTACGTCCGTCACTTCTCCCCATTTTTAGAGTGAATCTGGAAACCCTCTGTTGACTAGGGTTACAGTACATCTTACACACACACACACACACACACACACACACACACACATAGTGACAAATATACTTGTGCCACCTATAAGTAGACATATTAGACCTGGTATCACATATACGGTAGCACACACAACCAAGTGCGTAGGGGTATTTATGGCTGTGAGGCATGTATGTTCATTATGTATGTTCATTTCTATCTCTCTCTCTCATACACACCCATTAGCCCCACATATTCCTCCACCTCACGTGTCAGCCCCTGTGGTGTCCCGTTTAAAGCAGAGTCCTTCCTGACTGTAAATCATTAGTGCGACCCCATTAAGGGAACTCTGTCCCGGGCTACTGCCACAACATCAGCAGGTCTCGCTGAGTGTGAGACAGCTACATAGACAAAGACAAGCAGCCACAGCCAGCGCTGTGAAAATATGGGTTTTGACGGATGAAAGACAAACATCCCTTGGGGCCACAGGGCTTGAGTTGTGAATGACCATGGCATGCTCAACAGGCGGCCTCTTCCTGGACAGATGACCCCAGCGCAGGGAGGTTCTCACTCATATCACTATGCGGACCACCAGGCTGTGTCAGATGGATTTTGTGTGCTAGCATGTCCAAATATAACACATATTCATCATTAAGGGTGGAAGTGTACAGGGAGCAGCAATCGGGGTAATTCTTCATAATTAAGTATCATAATTGTTCATTTGGTGAAAAATGTTTTGGCTATTAGTTTGAACTATGTTGTTGTTCCTCACACAGATATTCAGATATTTGATCATTCAATCAAGAACAGATAAACAAACAAATACGTGCATACAACGGCAGGATTCCCCCGTACCCTCAACGTGAACACATGGAAAACCCAGAAGGAAGTCTGGTTGGATGAAGCTGAACTTCCTCCTAATGGAAACCCTCTTATTGAGCGCACAGAAACTAAGACTGCATGCTGCTGCTGTATGACGTGGGCGCGTAGACGCTTTGGCCACCTGTAATGGAGTGTTGGCGGATGACTTCACGACAGCTCTCAGAGGAACCCATGTGAAATCCATTGACGGCAAACCGCAGAAATGCTGGTTTGGCGGCAAATGAAAGCAGCTCACATCCTGAAACCGAGTAATAAAAGAAGGGGTGTAAAAAGCTTCTCATTCTGATCATTACTGAACCAGCGGAAGGGAGAGGAAGCATCTTCTCGGGTATAGCATGACAGGGAAGCAGTGGGTCTGTGGTGGGCGCCAATGAATCTCCTGGTGTTAACACAGCTAAAGTGGCAGCAAACCTAATTCAGCTTAAGCCTGGATGTGTAAAAAGTGCAATTTTCTCTATTCTAGAGGCATGTGTTGATGTGGGTCACAGAACTATTTTCCCATAGGGTTTCCCATCCTCAAGAGTAACAGGGTGTTTAATGAAAAACTAAGATCTCCTCACGCATCTGGATTGAATGATGACATAGCAGTTCAACTCAAGTCCTTTACGGACTGCAATGTGACGGATGTATTGAGACAACCATAATGCAGAGACTTCTGTTTGCAATAAGGGCCTCAACTTTCTCATTTATATAGGGACCAATGGCTTTGAAGTGAAGGAACGCTACTTCCACAATACGTTCATAAAAACGTTTTCTCCTGAAAGTTCATCATCCGGGGATTGAGTCAGAGCAATGTTAACCAGAACCCCTACATTGCACATTCAGACTCTACAAAGAGCTTCAATCCTCCTAAATGAGGACAAAGCACACGTTTTCCCATAAATACTCGAATTTGGCCAGTTAATGATGCCTGCACAAATGGCCCCCAACTAAAGTAAATAGCCTCGATTGCTGGTTAATTTATTGGAGACAAGCACCATGCTGAGATCAAACGGGTCGCGCTCACTCGTAGCACCTTCAGTGCAATGAATTTGCTGACCCCACAACCCTTTGCATATTTCTATAAAGGGCATGAGAGGCCGGAAAAGAGTAGCCCCGAGGAAAAAGGGGGTTAACTCACATGAGGTTTGGGTTTGTATGATGCTCGTATGGGCCAATAAATCAACGAGTAAGGAAACCTGCTGTATTGCACAGTGGCTGAGAATAGGGCCACTAGAAAGTCAGATATCATTGTAGAACTACCTACAGGAAAAAGGAAATACATACATACATACATACACACAGATATACACACAAACATACATGTGGCAAAACTGCTGACAGCATGACAGATGCCTGACAGACATGTTATACTATGAAACGCATTCCTGAAACCTGTATGCATCTATAGATAGAAATATTTATGCATGCATACAGCTTGCATGCATGCACGTGCACACACATGCACGCGCACACACTAAATCATTTTCTAACCAAGTCCTGGCTTCTTTAGTGGGACTATCCCTGACTCAAGGTGAGGCTTGAGTTTCATTATGAGGCAACTTTATTAGCCAAGTTAAGGGCTTGGAATTCCCACAACCTGAACACATGAGGAGGATTTAGTTTGGCGCTTTTGTTCCTGACATGAAACGGCACATTGTTAACCATGGCCTCAGGCAGTGCGGCCAGAGTGCACGACACAGGTTAAGATCATGGGCTACTATTTGTTCTGCCCCTTTGACAAAGCCAGGAAATATATTTGGGTCAAACCTGCTATACTTATTCAACGCCTTATAAGAGATTGGCAATATGGTTGTCAATATAAACAATATATTGCTTTCCAATTCTCTGTTGGTCTAGCATCACAGTATTGGTATCTAATAGTCTTTAGAAAACAGAGGACCATTATCTCCTGGTGTGTTGCAAATTATCCACCTACATGAAGACAGTAAAAATTCCTCCCCAACAGATGCTGTGATGCTGGGCTTTAATCTACGTTTGCCATATGCAGCCAAGATGGAGAAGCAGCAGCATAGCCAACAGACATGGACCTCTCCTTGGACTACTGCAGTATTTCATAATGCACACATGTTTACTGTGTAGCCCTCCCTCTGCCTGCAACTACTGCCCCTGGCTTTTGCTGTAAATAAGAATGTTTTCCTAATCACCTTGACTCGTAAAATAAGGGAAACCTTCCTACTGTCTCAGTAAAGACAAAATTTCAGGGGGCGTGGCCTCTCCTTTAAGGAACAAATACACTGTCTGTTTAGCAAAGGCTGTATAGTCTGCATGTTGTGCTGTGATTTGATGAGGGTGAATGTGTCAAGGCATCAGTCAGGAGGTCTCCACCCTGCTGACTTTGGACCCTATTGTTCATGGAGGACCCCCCTTGGTGTCATTGAGACATGCTAGTCATCCGCATTGTGAAGTTTAATTAGGTTGTTGTGCTTATTAACTCCGATTATCAGAAAAGCTGTGAGATGCCTACATGTGGCTCGGTGGTACAGGCCTGATCTACAGACGGCTGTAAATTCTTCAACGGAGCGTGTTGTCATGTTGTTCCACCATCGGCCTGAAGACATGGACAGGAGTATATTTATCAGACATTTTTGTCCTTTTCCCCCTCATTAAACACCATGGATAAAAGTTTGTTCACATGAGTCATAAATGTCTCAATCAGCCACAGGAGAGTTTCACCACCTTTAATTCAGACACAAACAGGAAATTGAAGGGTTTTTCATTCATGGAAAGAAATCAAGAAGTCAACCACAAACGGTTATAAGGTACTTACATTAACAGTTTGATTGGAGTGAATAACAGTGGTTCACATTATTCCATTGGTTCAACAAGTGGTTGAGTCAGAGGCCCTGTTGAGCTTTGTAACAAGCGTTCTGCTACATTAAACTAATCACAGGAGCCATTTCCCTCCTAGGGCATGCTGGGATGATTAGCCGAGGTACTACACCACCTCCTGGTGTCACCGGCCTGTACTGTGGTGGTCCAAACACCCTACCATCTAGCCAACTTCCACTCTATTCAGACTGCCGCTTCTGATTCCTACTGGGGGCAATGGTCGGGCTGTGTCCGTCTGTCACGCGTAATATCTCAGGTTATATCTCAGACACCATTGGTCTGATTTTGACTGAACTTGGAGGGATGGCGCTTCATCGCACTGTGCTCCAACATTTGCAAAATGACACTGATTGGCCTAATGGGGGCGCAGAAAAGGTCAAAATGCCCTAACTCCTACATGGTTAAGTCCAATTAATAAGAAACTTGCTGCGCAAATTCAGCCATACTTAAAAATGACATCAGTGGGCCTAATGGGGGTGCTATAATTAAACTCAAACGTAATATCTCTCTGACACCACTAGTGCAATTACAATGAAACTTGGAGGGGTGTGAATTTTGTCAGTGTTCTGGTGTTTAAAAACATTACACTGATTGGCCTGATGGAGGCGCTATAATTAAAGGTCAACATTTCAAACAAGGCCCTACTTCCGACACCATAAGTCTGATTGACATGAAACTTGCTACACAAATCTAGCTATTGTTACAAATTGGCCTGATTGGCCTAATGGGGACAATATAATTAATGGTTACATTTTGACACCATTACACTATTGGTCCAATTTTGCCGAAACCCCATTTTGTTCTGCGTATTGGCCTGACGCTATAGTTAAAGGTCAGCTGGCTACCCTACTGGTCAGATTTTGACAAAAACCTGGAGAGATGCTGCATCTTGTTACTGATTGGCCCAAGAGGTGCCTGCATCATTCATGGGGGACGACTTGTTTCACTTGTTTTTTATTGCTAATCTTTCACAGTTATCAGGACAGCATACCATCAGGACAACTCTCTGACATTCACACACACACACACACACACACACACACACACAATTACTCCATATACAACAATACAAATAAGGATAATAAGATGGTGGCATTCAATTGTTACACAAGGTTAAGTTAGTCACTCAGGTGTTAAAGTAAATGTTTTTAGTGACATCCAGCAAACTTCACAGCTCTCCTTGAAAAGGAGTTAACACAACCTTGGGATTTCTTTTAAGGGGTCCATATTAGATTTAGCACAAGTACGCCTGTTTCTTTCCACAAAGCTCGACTCAATTTTCCTGACCGCCACATTTCGAAGGTAAGACTCTCATGGGCGCCAGTCCAAGGACTTTTAAGATACAACCTGCACGCCTTTCATAAGAACTTGCTACACCTCCATTCACACGCAAGGGTGTGGATTTGGTTGGTGGACATAGCAACCATTTCTGAAAGTTTATTTTTGATGGTATTTCTACCTTACTAGACAGAACACAGCGGAGTGACAGAAGAGACAGAAGCAGTGACACATGACAGCAGGTTCAGAGGCATATGGGAATTCATTCTTCGGCTGCCCCTCTGCACAGGGAGGTCAGAGATTAGGGTCTGCTACAGGGCAACACCCCTGGAGCTGAGAGGGATTCAGTGTGTTGCTTAAGAATACTACAGCAGGGGAAACTCACTGAGCCTTGAGCCTCCAGTAGAAAGGCCGTCTCCCTACTCACTATACGAGAGGGGATGACATCCATAACACCACGAGCACATGAAATGCCCTCCGACTGACTCACCCACCAGGACACTCCCTCACCTCACCTCACTCTCACTATTGACTTAGTGAACCAAGACCACCATTGGATCCTCAGCCTGACCTCTATGGAACCTGTGGAATGGAGAACTAGTTGGCAGCGATGAGGAGGAAGAGCAGGAGGGCTATATGAATCCTGGATATGGATTGGCATGCGGGGCCCGTGTCCCCTGGCAAAAAGCCCAAAAGTCAAAGAGGAATGTGCAACCATAACGCACCCTGCTCCGGAGTGTAACCTGAGACATGCCCCTCACAGACCGTCGTAATCAAGAATGTATCCTTGCACAAAAAAAAATGGCTGGAGCGAGGTGATGGTGTTTCTGATCCAACTGACTGCAAGTGATTGCAACCACTGTGGCTTTTTTTTTTTTAACTGGCACAATAAGTTAGTTGTTAATCATAGAGTTGCATTTAATCACTTAAACTTAATTGACTTTGCATATTTTACTGTGATTTTCGAAACTTTCTGGCACTCATCTTGTGCCATGTCCCGCATAACCCATCTGGTTCTCCACGCCGGCTAAAACAAACGCCAGCAGTTTCCAAATACGAAATGTGATTGAAGTGAAACTGAATGAGCCTCTCAGCATGATGGGATTCAAGGTAGCTACTTAGCCTTTGATTTCTGTGAGCTACCCTGTGGAAGGTCTCTGTGGGCACGCAGAAGGAGATTGATTGTGACATCAATGCAAACCACTAGGGTACTCTACGCTGTCTAATGGAAATACTGTTTAGTGTGGAAGAAGTCAAGGTTAAAAGGCTTGTGCCGCAGTGGGAACAGAAGATGGGGGAGTGGCACTTGACAATAAGCCTCCTCAGTGTCTCTCAGACAACAAAGAGCCACAGACACCATCTTTGACATTGCTGATCTGTCATTTATTAAGAATTACCCCAGTGGTTCAAACCATGAACGGAAATGTCAAGTGGAATTTGTAGGATCTAAACTGAATCTTAACAAGTCAACTTTACCCTAGGCACTTATACTGAAAAAAACAAATCTGCTGATATTTTATAATATGCTAACGCAATATTATGCAAAAACTGTGTTAAATATTGCTTAACGTTCTGTATCCGTCCACATATCATAGCGTAGCTCAGATTCAGACAAGCCACACTACACTAATCTCCCCCAGCCAGCCCATTATAGAGCAATGCCCTGGAGACTCATACATAGTGGATGAAAGAAGACTGAGACATCAGGTCCATATCCTTCCTGTACCATACTTAACCCCCCTCCCTCATCCCTCTTAGACCCATTGAGTAGATGAACATTGAAAAAAGACTGCGATAGGGCACCAGGCTGATATTCCCAAAATTGGGTGATGCTGAAAAAAATGCCAGCAGCATGTACATCATCCTTCAAATGCATCTACCTTAAGTATCATCTGCCCTGCCCCAGACACACATCAAACGACTAGAGTGGATGATTCCTGCCTTCCCTAAAGTCTTTTACTGTACTCTTTCTCCATCACTGAGCCTCTTAAATGGAGCTGCCCATTGACCTGAGCAGGGTTGTAAATCACAGTGATGGGTTCCAGAGATGGATTCTCTGCAAGGTAAAGGGGTCATAGCTGCAAGTTTTTTGCTTTTTTTTCACACTGTGAAACGGGGATGCTACCAGATCCTGTCAACATTTCTAACTGGATGGAAAAAGTGCTGGACAGTAAGTCAACAAATTATAGGGTTTGGCCAGGGTTAACAGTGTGTCGTATTCCAACAGTGTTGGATTACCTTGAACTAGTAAAGTAAATTATATCCCATTCATCTGGACGATGGTGCTGAAAGATTGCAATAATAAAACTGAATGATTTATTGTCGTCATTGGCTCATACTCATACCGTAGTTATGGGTGTTTCAACTGTTACTACTCTGTTCCGGAACTCTTGTATTAGAGTTCTGTGTGTGTGTGTGTGTGTGTGTGTGTGTGTGTGTGTGTGTGTGTGTGGCAAGTGGGTAGATAGGGATATGTATGAATATTTGCATCTGTGACTGTCTGTGTTGTTGTATACTGTTATGAGTCCACCGTGTGCATGAAGGCTGTTCTGAAATGAGAATTTTGATTCTCCATAACCTTTACTTGTATATGAAAACAAAAAAAACATGCAACTAACATGGAAACGAACAACAAGGTGTGACTGCCCTAAAGAAAACATTTGATTAGTAAGTGAGTCACGCCCCAACAAACATTGGTACGGCCGGTGCCCAGCCCAGTCACATCCAATAAACATCACATCAAAGCATGACATAAGCCTACAGAATTACGAGCTCCAAAGTCAGACACCCTGCAAATTGAATAGTCTCAGATGTCTTGTGGAATATACTGATTGAATATGTAATGTCAAAATGAATAGTGGCATCAAGGACAATAATGCCAGTGATGCATATAACCACATGCTGTATGCAAGTGGATGGTAGCGGATGTGACGCCTACTCTGACAGAGTGATTAATAACACAAGATTCAAACCCATTACTGTACTTTTTAGGATTTAGGATTGCAAATGTTTGGTTGACAAAAAGATAACATATTTAAAGCATGGATCATCTATATTTTAGAGAAACTGAATGATGAAGGATCTTCCCCCTCAAAAAAACAAGTTTTGAATAGTACTCCTGAAGCGTACTTGTAAATGACATGGCCTGAGATTTCTCTTTGACACCTGTTTGAGGTGTTTTTTCAACGACGGAGTCTAATGGCCAATAAATGTCAAGCTGCTCTTGAAATGTTTTCTGGGCATGGCTTACTGTGGAAAAAAGGGCAAAAGTAAAAGTAAAGGAAAACAAATATAAACTACAAACTAAAACTATAACTTAATACAGAAGTTTATATAGAAAACCACAAAACCCCTGGGTCATTATTATTAATGAGGAGAATGATAATTTTAGCATGGCACCTCCATCACACCAGTGAGCTTTATACTGGCGGCAACATCCACCTTTACCCAGGATGCCCAGCAGTAGGTCAAAGCCTGCGAAGAGGCCAGGTCTGAAATATGCCCATGCTCAGCCTAATGACCCACACCACAATTAACACTCTGCAGCTCAGCAGGGCAGCGTGGGGATACGGGGGTGTTTATTGGCTGGTGGCTTTGGTTTCCTCACAGACCTTGTCATGCCCAGCTGATCATCTTCCAGATTGGAGCTGGAGGTGGTCCAGTCTAGCACATGCAGTACAGTTGGGCCCCAGCAACCACAGACAAAGCCTGACACACATAGCACCACAGACCAGCCAATGAAATACCAGTGAGGTCTCTGACAGGAGGCAAGAGCACAGAGTGTCTATTTTCACTTTCACTTGATGCACAGTAAGAGGTATCACTTTCCTGAGTTTCCTAGAAAGGGTTTGTTTTATTTTGAAATCTATATGGAGATAATTTATTTTGTAATGCATCTGAAAAATTAAACCAAAAGTGAAGTTAACACGATTTAGATGATATGATATTGGGGTTAGTTGGACAGGCCGGTCATCATTGTGCCAGTGTCAGCTTTCTCACATGATTGTGTATATAGTGTGATTTCCCTTGATGCTCATAGGGTCTCAGCAGGCATCTGTTGGGTCCCAGCTGGCTGGTAAACACTAAGGCATGTGGAGATTGCCCTACAGCCTCATAAACCCCAGGTTATATCATCTCAAAGTGTTTTTATCCTGTCACCTCAGCTCAAATACTAGATTACATGTTTCTGAAAGTCAGTATAAAAACTGCAGAAAGGTAGTATCTTCCATCTCTATAGAATTTTTGGAGATCAACTGCAAACTTAATGGCTGTGATGCCTTTGAGGTCCGAGATGTGCTGCAATGTCACAGAAGCTGCACAATTTTAAATCCCTTTATCCTTTATTGACTCTGAGCTCATGCTGTGTTTAGTCATACGCAAAAGACAATGGAAGGGCGCTTTCTAGTTTTGGGTTAATACGCTCAACTGTACTGTATGGGCACAAGAGCGCAAGACACCTGCACCCACGCACATCTGCCCATCACTCAACATAATCATTATCCAATCATCACATGCATGGAAAACAGGGAAAATTGCTAAAAATATGGTAGCAAAAAACGGCAGAAACAGATCAGTTTTTCCTCATATGTTGCCACTGAATGTGTCCAAATCCATGAAGCAGGTGCCTCTCATCGAAGCTAGATTTTAGACCCACTGTCTCCTAGCAACAACACCAGTAGATGAGAGCCCCACCAGTTAGATGGGCTAGTGTTATTTACCAGATCCTCCTCTGGCTTTGTTTGGGTGTTTGGTAGAAACTAGGCCACCAGTTCTGGTGTACTGCACTGAACTGATGGTGGAGAGAGAGAGTGAGAGACAGACAGACAGAGAGAGAAAGAGAGAGAGAGAGAGAGCATGAGTAAGTGTGCACAGTATGTGTTTGCATTTTGCAGCTGGTGTGAAGTATGAATGAGTGAGCGAGTCTGAGCGGTGTTCTTCCTAGTGACAGCCAGGTCACTGAGCCACTGGGTTAAGGTCTGCCTGGCCAGGTTTCCTGCAGGCTTCCCCTGACTAATCTGTTAATGCACCTTATTAAGCAACCAACACATGCACACATGCACTCAGCACAATATCTGTTTTGCCCAGCTGCTGTTTTGATTTTTTTCATGCTGTTTTAGAGGATGTAATGCAGAGAATATATTCAAAGCAAAAAAAGTACTATTTTATAGAGAAATATTAGTATAGTATCAACATTGCGAGCAACTGATTTTGTACATATGAGGGATATTGGTTTTGAAATACTCAATATCATTCCTAATACTAAAGCAACTAGACTCTTAACAAGGATGCACCACTCTCAACACAGCCATGTGTGTTTGGGACAACACACATGTGTTACAAGATCTGTCAATCTGAACAAATACTGACAGAAAATATCTTTCAATTGGTATATGGTGTGTTGAGAAGTAACACAAACAAACAAACTAGACACATGAAGTTGCTGAACATGAAGCATACTATGGTCAGGTTAAGACTACATAGTCAACTATGTACAGTAATTACCACCTTATTACAAAGGGAAGCTCAATGTAAAATCATCTGCAGCATATGAGATGTTTTTGATGCAGCACATACAGACTAGGTACCCCATGTTATACTATGAAATGTTATCCATTGTTATTGTGCTATTATTATATAGGCTGCTGCTTGGTAGAAAGTGTTGGCCTTCCTTTCTCATTGTGGGCTGTCCCAGTAGAGATTAGGGGCCTGGGCTGGTGAATGGAGGCGAGAGGCAATTCTTTTTTCCCTGGATGCTTTCACTCGTCATGAATGAGTGTAATTCTGGGAAATGTGCCCCATGAACAGCAGAGGAAACTCCTAAATCCAGCAGAGCTCCTGAGGGGATCTGTCTTTGACAAACGACTTCCCCCACTAGGGGAAAAGGAGTCTGCGGATCAGTGAATGCCTCTAATAAAGGGGTGCAGGCGTGATCTTATCCGCTGGCATCATAAAGCTTTCACACTTTATAAGTTAAGCTCTGTCTCTCGCTTCCCATCAGTGAGAACTGATGCTGCAGGTGATTTGTTTTTATTATGCTCTTGTATGTAACATATTGGTATACAGTATACAGTAAGTCATATATATAAGATGGGGCAAACTATTTATTTACAGCCATGTCAAATGGTAATATTCTTTTGTAGCACCTGAACAGTGGGTAATAATGATAAAACAAACAGTGTTTACACCCCTCTTAAAAGGTCAAACATCAAAAAGCTGCTGAATGAGTGACGCTGACAGATGCTGCCCGTTCTAGTGGGGGTTATATTGCCGTTAGATAGGGGGGAGGGAGGCGCTCAGGATGGGAACAGACAGCTGACTGGGCCTGATGTTCTCCTGGGCCTGAACAGCTGAGACCAGGGACCAGGCAGGGCAGAGCTGCCGCTGGGGCTCAGCTTTGATGGGGAGAGGAGAGGAGATGCAGTCTCTCCGCAGACTTAGAGCTGTTCTTTAAGCTGAGCGGAAGCCATTATCCAAATCTCCATAGAATTAACATTGCACTGAGAGGAAAAAATTGGCTTGCAGACTTGAATATCTATTCAACAGGTTGCGGATCCGAATACAGGCACAGGCACTCAATTAATAATGTTCGGGACAGCTGTACTCGGAATAGAGCAACGATAGTAGCCACAGTATCTGGAGGGGAAAAAAACGCACAACAACTGCTATAGATTGTCACAAAAGAGTGGTTTTCTATCTACTTCAGCCATGATGCAAAACAACAGCTTGCAGTTGTAAAATAGATATCCAGCATGTCCAGTTACGCTATCTGCAGCAACAAGCACGGTAAGATTAGCCAGAGCCTCGCTGTGCACTACCTGACTGTGCATTCCGGTTCAACAGTCTAACAACATACATTCAATTGAGGAAAACTGTTCACCATGAGAACCTCCTGCTCTCCTGTG
>CABFOQ010013926.1:8689-19652 GCA_900660455.1 Gephyroberyx darwinii | reverse complement strand
TTCAGTAGTAGTTGAGGCACTGGTACTAGAAATACTTGTTATGGGGGTGGTAGAAGAGTAGTTGTGGTAGGTTGTGTAGGCGTTGAAAAGGTTACGGTGGTAGTTGAGGCACTAGTACTAGCAGTAGTTGGTGTAGGGGTGTTGGAAGTAGTTGTGGTAGGTTTTGTGGGCCTTGGTGATGTTTCAGTAGTAGTTGAGGCACTGGTACTAGAAATACTTGTTATGGGGGTGGTAGGAGTAGTTGTGGATGGTTGTGTAGGCGTTGACGAGGTTACAGTGGTAGTTGAGGCACTAGTACTAGTAGTACTTGTTATGGGAGTGGTGGAAGGAGTAGTTGTAGTAGGTTGTGTAGGTGTTGAAAAGGTTACGGTGGTGGTTGAGGCACTAGTACTAGTAGTTGTGGTGGAAGGAGTAGTCGTGGTGGTAGGTTGAGCAGGTGTAGTTGCTGAAGGAGTCATAGCTGTCTGCATCGGTGTGGTGGTAGATTGCGGTGAAGTTGTGGCCAGTGTTGTTGTACTAGTGGTAGTTTTTATGGATGTCCATAAAGTCGCAGTTGTGGATGGTTCAGATGGAGTGGTGGTCAGGGGAGTAGTAGGCACAATTTCTTCTGCAGGAGAGGTGGTAGTGAGTACTGTTATTTTGAGATAAAAAATCTGTAATGCCTCATATTGTTTAAAACACTTCGAAAATATGTATAAATATTTTGACAAAACGTATTCAATATTTGTTTATAAATGTGAAAGATACTTATCAAGAACACATCTAATAGGAGATATGCAGATAGTAATATTATTTATACTTACCACACTGGATTATTCCGTTTTTACAGGAGCTGAGAGGATAATACAGCAGTTAGAAAAACAATGTGAAAACAATTACGGCACAATTCATCATATAGAAAAACAGTTACACTGTAAATACATATTTAGACCTATATATTATGAATGGGCCATCTTACCAGTTCTGAGTGTGTATGCCCACCACTGCCCCAGGTTGAATGACAGTGTCATTGAAATAACAGGTGCAATTGGTCAGGGAAGAGCATTCCCCAGTATTCTCATCATAGTACATCGCCTCTGCTGGACATCTGGGGTAACAGCCTTTGCCACAGAGGAATATGAGGTTTATTTTATGGGCTCCTGTGACCATGTCCCATACTACAAATAACCGTTATTAGGATCTTGATCTAGCTCAGAGGATGTATGTACCTCACAGGATAGAGAATGGTGACCTGCAATAGTGCCAGATTTTGGTACTAATAAAATAAATATGCCTACATTCAACACAGTAGCTTCAGTCAGAAGTTTCTAGGAACAGCATATATTTTATAACATCATTATAAATTGTGCCTTAGTTATCCCTCAAGAAAGCTGATATGCTGTAGTTGTACAGAACTGACAAAAATGTGGCTACCTTCCAGCTTGCCAGTGAAGCGGTTGTTTTTGCCACAGGTTTGGATCTGACCACAAGGCTCGTAGTGCCAGCTACACTGGCCCTGCTCGTTGTAGTAGTCACAGTAGACCGCTGGAGAGGAAGGACAGGATTATACAGAGATTTGCATTAGAGAGGCCAGAGATCCAGGTTGAAATTATTAGGTAATTATTACAGGTTGAATTCTAGTGATTGTATGACTTTGTATATGGATTTTTATTACTTTTCAACGGCTTGTTTAGAGCCATATGTTATTGTATGTGTCTTGAGTGTGTAGAACAAAAACAAAAAGAAATACTGCAATGTTTAAAATAAAACATAATATAAGGGATGCTAAGTAGTGAAATGGAACCAGCGTGGAAAATGGTCTATGTTCTCCAACTTAACTTCCAATTTATTCTAAGCTGTCGCATTTCTAACTTCACTGAAAAATTATGATACAAAGAATGAATGATACAAAGTACTGAGTGATAGAGAAAAGCAAAACTGATGTTATTTGAAAAAAGAAAAAGGGTTTCTACTAACGACACATATCAGGTGTTCTCCATTTGACACAGATGTCCTGGTCACTGCAAGCCTCTGCGTAGGCCGCCACGGCTGTGCAGAAGCCCAGGAACTTCCCTTCAAATTCGCAGGAGCAGGACTCCTGCACACAGGCCTGGTAGAAGGGCTCTGGGTCCACCTGGGTCCACCAGCAGAAGGTACCATTATGAAAAACAAGTAGAGATGCTGTACAGTCCCATGGTGCCTAGCTAGGTGTGCAGCATCAACTATACAGTCCTGGAATAATCAAGATAACCACATCATTCACCCAATGTGTTGTCAAGAAGAATAGATCCACTCTACTATAAATATATACATTCTATTCCACAACACCAGGTGAGTGAGCATCCCTCAATATGAGGTGAGAGTGACATTTAGTGTTAAACTAGAGGGAAAGGAGCCAAATCATTTCAATCAGTGATTGGATCAGTGATGAGACCATCACACTGTGATCAGGATTGGCACTGCCAACTGAAATGTGGGAGAAGGCGAGGCAGGCACACAAATGGGTGTGCAGTGGGGACAGCCAATCAAGATGATCATCTTGCGGGAGGAGGAAGGATTGTGTGTCAATTTGATAGTGCAGTGGTTTACAGGGGTTGAATGTCTTGTGCTGTGGTAATAAAGCCAGGGCTCAGGAATGGGGGTCATTAAGATTTAGACAAACATTTGGAAAAAGTCCAACATTGTAAGACGTCCATATCTCATCTCAAGTGTCTTGCTCAAGGACAGTTCAGTTGCTTCTTGTCATGGGGGCTTGGACCTTGGTCCTCCAGTTGATGAATGGACTCCCTACTCACTCACATTTTCAGCAGTGAAGGCCCCCATAGGAATCAAACCCCAAACCCTGGTGGTGTTAGTGCCATGCTCTACCCACTGAGCCACACAGGGCCTAAAATGTACTGTAATGCATACCTTGAAGTGGCAGACTTTGAAGGTGTCTCCTTTAAGGATCATGCAGCGCCGCTGGGCCCAGGCTGAGCAGTAGGAGTGGCGTTCACACGGAAACACCTCATTGATCACGTCAGAGCAAGGAGGCATGGTCGTCTTCCAGCTGTTGCCAAAGGCCAAGGAACTGGACACCACTAACAACAGGAGACTTTTTAACCATTGCTCTGATGTTTTTTCGACCACCATGACAGAAGCGTAATTAAACACAGATCAGCAATAGTGACTTAAACCCATTTACCTGTTGAGCCACGTATCTGCAGGTCATTCATCTCACTGGAGTCAAAATTCCCACAGAGGCCACACACTCGGTTCTACGGGACAGAAGATTAAAACGGTCATCGAAAAATCAATTAATAATGTATTCAAGACTTGCAACTAAAGGAACTGGTGACGCTTAATGTGTTTAAAGCAGGTCAGATCTAGGGAAGACATATGAATCTATCGGTGATTGACCATGCTTTTAGTAAGTTTCTCTCTCCTGCTATGTCCTTCCTTCTCTGTCATTCTCTTTTGTGTTCATTATTTTATACTATTGTATTTTATATGTTGTTGAATTAGTATCTTTATTTTTGTTATGTGCTGTCCTGTCTGTTTGAGACTTTGAATCTCACTGGGTTTAGTAAAGATTAAAGTAATTAGATAGATCGATCGAATAAATAAATACAAACAAAAATGTCACCCCAATCCCACAATGCTGAGTGGGGGTGCCAAATGTGCATTTCTATGTGCATCAAATCAGAGGAGGGAAACATATTGTTGAGTTCAAGATCCATAGAAGAGTGTAATTCTCCACTTTCAATAGAGCTTTTGAAATTGAATTTTTTTTTTCTCTTGTCCCTATGGGGGAAGGTTTCCACACTTTTTTCCACAGTTAGCGTAAAAATAACTGCAATGGATAAAGCAAGCTAATGAGCCAGCTTGGATTAAATGTGGAATGCTAACCTACAGATTTTATAAACGACACTTTTAAAGGGATACCATCACATTTTTAATTTGAATTTGGCTGCGATTTCTCATCCCCATGCACTTGTCACAATGTGAGGAGACAGGAAAAACAACAGAATTTCAAATGCCCTTTTTAATATCGCCACGGCTCACCCTCCAGAAAGCATCCAGCTCTATGGTGATCCTGGTGTGTTTGTCCCAGATGAGAATCAGGCCTCTGCTGGGCACTGAGATCATGATGTAGAGGCCGACGGTGTGTGTGGAGTAGAGCTCTGCCTCCGCTGACCTGTGTGTATGGAGCCGTCTGGTCACCCTCATGTCAGCCAGCGTCAGGGTGACTTCACCCTGAGAGGGACAGAATAGAATAGAATAGAAAAGAATAAAATAGAATAGAATAGAATCTTTCTATTAAAACTCTATGAATCAACTGATGTTTGACATCAGAATCTCTTTTTTGGTTATTTAATTAATAACGATAAGGGGAAATAAATAAATTGACGGACAATTCAATGCATTGCTGATTTAAGTAAGTAAATTTCTCTTTATAGCATATTATTACGTTTTTAAAGATCTGATAAAGAGCAAATGACCAACTGATAAATCTGTAACTGTCTGGATAAATGAATGAGGGAATGAATGGTTGTACCTGCAGATCTAGAACGATAGAGCGAGAGCAGGTCAGAGCCTCGTCACAGCAGGGCACACTCTCCACTCTGACAGAGAAGGACCCCTCTCCACTCCCACAGTCATCCTGAAGCAGAGCAGCACAGTTCAGAAGTATGCACAATGCCAAATAAATAATACCTTTTTACGCCATATTCAGGTGATGTAACATGCCCTGTGGCAGCCATACTGGAGGTCCACAGGGCATGTGGGAATGTACTGTGACAAATCGACCTACACTCACACCACAACAATCTTTTCCAAGTATGCCTCTTTTTCTTGCCCCATTGTCTAGCCCTTATTTTTGCACAGAAATTGGACCTGCATGTTTGCACCAGCCATTGCGATGCAACTGCAAAGCCTCTGTATTTTAAAATAAATATGTCAAAATTACACAATTTATTATCATCACACAGCATGCAAGCAGGCAGGCACATTGAGCACTTTTACATGCATCCCATATAATAGCTTATATCCTATTTATATGCATCTTTATAACACGATTGTGATATCCCTGTACAAAATAAGGTGAATAGTCTGGATATTACAATGGAAGCAGTATATGAAGAACACAAAATCCAACAGTAAACGTGGCTACATGCCTTGGTATCTTGGTAAGAGTTTATATGGGTCTATTAAATTAAATTAAATTAACACATAACATAAAAGCATAATAAAACTCATCTTTTGACTGATGTGTCCATGTAAACACATTCATTGTCTTTTCTGACTCTTATCATATTCTTACAGCAGCTACCATGCTTTGTCTCACCTCCACTAGTGTGTACTGGCAGTTTCCATCAAAGCGGTACCATTTGGAGTCAAAGGTCTGGTAATGCCCATTCCCGTACACCTGACACTTCCCCGGACATGGTTCATCTTTGCAGTGCCACTCGCCCTGACTGCAGATACTGAGAGAGAGAGAGCGAATTAATGTTTTTATTTTTCTCCAGCTACTTCGGAGCTAGAAATAATCTCATTGGTTTAGTTAAACCTCAGTAAACAGTTTTTATGGCAAAGTCACTTTAGACTGAAGCTCAGTGAAAAAGGCAAGGAGTACGAAAAGAGCTAGTTAATATTATGAGGCCTAGCGCACTTACTCTAGGTTAGCTAGTTAGCCTAGCTGACCTTCCAAGTTCAAACTAGTCATTGCCATTTCGATTTTCTATTTTCAATATTTATTTTGCTAATGGTACCCATTTGTTTTACTGACAAATGGTAATGCTGACAAGTGCCTTAAAAAAAGGTGAATGCTAACTGAGAAAAAGGTTGTGTTTTGAGAAAAGTGGGCAGTCCAATACTCTTGAATGTTTTATTACTTTTTTTCCTGACAACACAGTGAAGAGGGTAAACAAAAGAAGAGCATGGAGAGAATAGCATAGTGAAGAACCAGTCACAGTAGACGGACCATTTCCTAAGTAAGCGGGGGTTTGGGTTGTTGATCAATACCAACGATTACTTCATCAGGTACTGAGATTTCTGGCTTTCAAAACTCACTTCCAGGGTACTCTCTGTACTCTTGTTTTGGAACAAAATATCCCCCACCTACTTGCAGTTCCACCTGCTCGTGGTGCTATGAGCAAGCGACTGGCTTCGCAAAGCATTTTTCAAAAAAGCCTCGCTCTCAAGCCATAAAAGCAAATGACAAAGCGATATTATAATTACAGAAATCATGATATATTACCTCTTCACTAGACATTTCTGATGGATCTAATTGGCGTCGTCTCTATTGTGAAAATGTGACTTTTTGTCAGTTACAGGGAGGGGTGTTTGTGTGTGTGTGTGTGTGTGTGTGAAAGCAAGTTCGGCCGGTGTTGTGCATTGCGGGCACAACATTGGCTACTCTTACCATGTTTTACAGTTGGTTTTGACACTCTGTCCCGCACTGAACACTTTGCCACTGTACACGCAGGTGCAGTTGTCCAGAGAAACACAGTCTCCCAGGTGGTCCTCATACTGGCCGTCTGGGCAGAAACAACCACTCTGACACTTCATTCTAGCACTCTGTAAATCACACCAAAATAAAGGTTAAGCTTTACTTTATTGAGTCTCAGTGAAAAACAATCTGTATTGGACAAATCATTGACAGACACATGTGAAAATAACATACAATAAAACATCTGTGTCACCAGTAGGCCAGCATCACCACAACACCACAACAAATAAATGTAATTAATGCTGATAAAAATAATAAATGTATCACTTGTCTTAAAGTTATGATTATCTGTACAATCACACTGTAATCAACTACTGATAAACCTGAGGGTGGGTCTGTACTGTAGACTTCTAACATGCCATGTCTACTCATAATTGTTGACCTACCAGTGGTTTGCTGAGACTGTCACAGGTTTTCTGAGCTGTGTTAACTGGGTACTGTGAGCAGTGCACACAAACTTTCCCATTCCTGCAACCTGATGCATACAACAGAGTAAATAAAACATATTACATTTCAGAAAGTTTGACCTCATATGACATGCTTTACTGTGATATTAACCTGAACCTTATGGTAAGGTATTGTCAGAGTTTGGCAAGTGCTCAACGCTTTATACTGCACAGCCTGGAGGGTTGGTTGTAATAAGTGATTGTGGCAGACTGGGGGGGTGGGGGTGAGGCGTAGGCTGGATCCAGGAGAGTGTTGAGTCAGTGGACTGACTCTCCCTGGATCCAACACCGGCTGCAGCCAATTAAGCCTGGAAGAGCTGCCCAGTTGGGGTAGGAGCAGGATGCTCCTGGAAGCCTGGCGGACTGGCAGCTTTTCCAGGCTGCTACCGGCTGCATCCTCCGCGGACCTCGGTTGCTCTTGCCGCTCCAGAGTCTGACTTGATCCTCCCGATCTCCTGTCGAACTCATGCACTCAGTCAGGCTCTCACTCTGACGCTCTGACACTCTCACATTCACACGGAGGATAAAAATGCCCTTCTGCAATCCACCTTAATTAGCCGCAGCAGGTGCTGGATCCAGGGAGAGTCAGTCCACTGATTCAACTCTCTCCTGGATCTACCCCCCCAGTCTGCCACAGTGATAAAATTGGCTGTGAGCCACTTTGGTTTTGGTTTAATAGCCATGTATTGTAGCAAATTCTGTATTAATGCCAGTTGTGGAGCTAAACTACTACTACTTAAACTACTTACTTGTAATAGTGAGTTTTCACACAAGATTAAAATATATTTACCACAATCTGTGGAGCAGTGCAGTTCTCCATTCTCACAGTGGCTGCAAAACACACAGCATTTGGTTTAAAACAAAACCATATGAAACAATAACTTAGCTACCATACCATCTACCATAGCTGTAGCCAAACTAGGCAATTCATATACATGCACTGCAGGGCAGATGGTCAAGCACAATGTGACAGCATTAGGCAGACCTGGTTTCTGAGCTGTCATTCTGTATAATAGCCTCAGATGAATGGATAATCTCTAACATAAAGATAAAATTAAAAAAAAAAAAAAAAAAAGTAAAATATTAGTGACAAAGATATTTGAGCATTTTAGATCACCAGAAATATGTGAACCATGCCTCTTCCTTCCTTCCCTGATGATCTGACATGTTTGGGTTTCTCCCCTTCATAGTGAGTTAGATTCATGACAGCAACTCATCCTCAGTGGGACTCACCACTGGCGTCCGTCAATAACAACAGGCCCTGGTGGTGTTGTGCCACCCTGGTGGTGACATGGGCACTGTGCCTTGGGGATGCAGGTCAGCCCTTGGTTCAGGTGGGTGCCCTCCAGACAGCCACAGCCCTCCACAGGGGCGTCGTCCAACCCACAGCGAGAGTCAGGGCCAGACAGGGAGCGACATGTATGGTTGCACGCCCGCATGTCGTAGGAAAACTCTTGGTTGTTTTTACAGGTCAGGGCTGGTGAGCAACAATATGATTAACATTAAAGGTACTACTGCATGTTATGTAAACAAATATATGTTTTGCTACTTTCTATAACCGATTTATACAACACAATAGTGATTCAACATATACCCCGTTAATGAACTCTTTTACATTTGCTGTACATGACACCCGGTGTCATGTACGTCTTCCCAGGAAATCATGTGTGTTACTGCGTTACTGAAGCAGCAACAGTGGTTTGTTTGGATAAAATTAATAGAAGAGTAGTTAGCATGAGCAGCGATAGCCGCCATGCACCTACAGCGCCACCTACAGAAACTCAAATTTCATCAACAGAAATCCAAGGAAAATGATGTCACTGTACTGGACACACAGTTTGAAGTGATCTCTGGGAAGTGCAGTGCATCATGGCTAAACTCACTGCAATTGGTGGCCTTTCTCCAGTCACCAACTGGAATGCCCTGGCTGGCACAGGCTGTGGCGTAGTTACCCAGGGCCACACATAGGCACTGCTGTAGACCGCCGCCACAGCTACAGGTTGTCTGGATGCAAGCCTGTGAAAAGTAATTGATTTCTTGTTAACGGTCTGCAATTTACATTAAAAAAAAGAAAATCCAATGTCAGTTAAGAGGATATTACAAAGTGTTGAAATACAGAATGTACATTATTGGAAAATAATTCTTGCAAACTCTTTACACAGTGTACTTCCACGCATGTCCACCATACTAGTACAGGATGAAAGAGAAGCAAGAGAAGACTGGTACTTGAGAATTTGGTTAGTGTGTATAAGTCTTCTTACCATGTGGTAGTAATCAGTTGGTATGTGATTGTTACACTTGGCAAATATCCCACTTGGATCTCTCAACACGGAGCACTTTTCATCTGCAAATATTTCTGGGGAACAAATCAATATCAATCAACTAATAACTAGCAATTCAATTTAAAAACAGATTGTATTATATAGATATTGATTATATTTGGGAGAAAAAATCATAATAGGTCAAAGGCGCATTCTTAAATGTATTCAATGGTACCGTTGTCTGTGTTGATACAGGAAGTGGGTATGTTCGCTGTACAATCACCCACACTCCAGGACAGAGCAAAAGGTCGGGCTGAGTTCTCGATAATGCCGCTGCTGGTGGTGAAGTCATCTGTAGTATCAGCATTGCTGTTGCCGCAAAGCCCTTAAAAGACAGATTGACAGGTGTAATCAGAGGTCAACACTGAATCATGCTATCAAGGATAGAAATGTTTCTAGAAACATAAAGTGGGTGCCATTCAGAAGTCTATTTTGCAGTAGTACTGCAAGGTTTATTAGCTGCAAATGCTGGAACAAATTGGAGAGTAATAACTGGTCAACTACCAAAACTGGCCACTGTGGGGAACCACAGTCAAAAAACACTTTCTTTCTTTTTGAAAAACTAATCTAAAAATCTTCTAAATGCATCAACAAACAAGGAAAAGTAGATCCAGGTAGGTTTATGTAATCCTGTGTCCCGGATCATATCCGGTATACAATACCGTAGTTTGAGAGCTGGGGAAAAAGCTGTCTGAATGCTGGTGATGAATGTGAAGCTCCAGGGCAGTCTGCTCCTGAATTTCTACCAAAGTGTGTGAGCAGTAAAGTGAAAACCATTTTTACATGTGTAATATTAGAATGAGATCCCAACCTGAGATGACGCCTGTGTGGTTTCCAGCCGGGGTGACATAGAGCTGGATCTCAGGAGACACCTGCACTTGGATCTTCAGACCAAAGGATGTCTGGACCTGGACGTACATGGAGGACTGCCAGAAAACAACGGCATGATCTGACCGGCAACAGAGACTGAGTGAGTGTGTGGATGGGTGAGCAAACAAGCATATTATGAGATTTTTACTGTAGGTGGGGAGTTAGCAAAGACATCTATGATAAAAACAAACAAATCCTGTGTTAATTATATAATAGTGAAGTTAAACTACGGTAATATTCATTTTGTTGGGGGCCCCAATGACCACCTCAAGGACCCCTGAAGGTCCTGAGACTCCTTACCAGACTGATGAAGCTCAACAATCTCCTTCTCCCCAAACGTCACCATGTTGTGTGAGAACGTGTAGGTTTCCTGCAAATCCCAATGACATTTGATATTCAGTCACAGTTCTCTCCCTTGACATTTCATTTCATTACATTTTTGTTATGGATTATATACTTTTGAAGATAATACTCAAAGACCACCGAGGCCACGGTACCTGGAAAAGCTCAAGAATAACTGTTTTCAGAGAGGATGCCTTTTCAGAAAACTGAATCGATATTGTCCAGTTGAATCCCTGTAAATGAAATAAGAAATGTAAGATTGCAGTTGGCATCACAGGCAACGTGGGATAATGTCAAAAAAAATACCTTTGAGGCCACATATGAACATTTTCCAGGAACTGCATATTGTTTTCCATCAAATGTTGTCACAAACTGCCCTTCAATCAGACACCTGGCTGGGCACGAGTTTTCAGAGCATTCCCACTTCCCATTCTTACACAAACTGTAGAGAGAAATGAGAATCTTGTTATGAGACAAATGTTATTGATCCCCAAGGGGAATTTAGTTATCGTAAT
>CABFOQ010013913.1:1861-11957 GCA_900660455.1 Gephyroberyx darwinii | reverse complement strand
ACAAATAATTACCAGACGAAAGTAATGATACTGTGGTGTAGGGGTGGGCAGTATAAACAGTAACGTTACACCGTGAGAAATATGCGCCACAGTATAGATTTGGCTATACCGTTTGTACCGGTAGACTATGGATTTTGGCTAATACATAGAGCGCTAAATTAAAAAATAATTAATTAAATCACTAAATTTAGGGTGTCCAGTACAGTGTTGTCGTCATCAATTCAACATAATCTTTACTTTCTTCTCACTGTCTTGCTTTCTTTCTTTCTTAGGTTGGAACAAACATGGTGGACTACCTCCAGCAGGCTGAGGTGTCAAGGCCGTACCCCTTCATCTTAAGATTGGCAAATGACCACCAGTGCTCCTCTCAGGCATTTGTTATTCTGCCGGGACAGGCTTTGGAGCAAAGCACACTGCTTGGGGCAGTTGATGTGTGCTACAAGGCATTTTATGTCTTTGACATTAACTACCCCAAGCAGTGTGCTCCTGCATGGCAATTTTTGCAGAAAGTGTTATTTGAAATGGGAGGAAGTGAGTACGCAAATGTAAATTTCCTGCACACAGCAATACTTGCCTGCAAGTAGAGAGTAGAAGTGTTGATAAGTGTTAGTATTTCTGAATTGTTACTGTTGATATGTGTTAGTGTTTCTGAATTGTTACTGTTGATAAGTGTTAGTGTTTCTGAATTGTTACTGTTGATAAGTTTATGTTTATGTTTATGAATTGAAAAAAGCCATTAAGTTTGTATGGCTCTTTGAAAAATAAATAACTTTCTAAAATTCTAACATTGTTTAAAAGTGCATTGTTTATTGTGTATGATTTGCATTACCAAACCTTGGATGTGTTTTGTAATAGGCAAGTATATCCAAGTAATTTAACTGTTTACTTATATGTGTAGTTGATTGAAATAAAAAATTTTTTAGAGATTGTACTGTAATGAAAAATTAAAATAATAACCTATTTATGAGGTAGATTTAGCCCAGCATTAAGTTAATATGAACCAACATTTGGGTAGAATATTCAACCAATGTATGTGGTAGAATTAACCCAGCATTGTAGTTAATATGAACCAACATTTGGGTAGAATATTCAACCCATCTTGCTGGGTTAAATTAACCCAGGCAGTTTAGGGGGAAGCTCCTTTTCTATTTATCCCCTGTGGTTTCTTTTTGGCTGGGAGGCACTGCTTGATTGTTTTTCTGGTTGCTTTGTCTTTGTCTAATATTGTAGTTGGGAGGTTTCTTTTCAGTCATGGCGCTTAAACATGATAATCCTATGGTTGTGGAGTTCATGGAATGGCCTTCATGTAGTACCTTGATGCAGTTAGGTAAGGCAGACCTAGTTGATTTGGCAGATCAGTTGGGCTGGTCAAAGTCAAGACACATTCTTTTTATTATTTGAACGTGTTGCAGAGTCTATAGCATGGCCTGACGCTGACAAAACAATGTCACAATGTGTTTTTACAGGGAAAGCTCAGGAAGCTTATTCTGCCCTTAGCCCAGCTGATAGCACAGACTATGAAAAGGTCAAGGCAGCTGTGTTAAAAGCGTACAAATTAGTTCCTGAGGCGTATAGGCAAAGGTTCTGTAACTGGGAAGCGGACAAACAAACCCATGTTGAATTTGCCCGCTCCATTATAGCCCATTTTGGACGTTGGTGTTCTGTTCTCAGGTGAACACTTGTGTGATCTTGATGTGTTGGAGCAATTCAGAAACTCTGTTCCTGACCACACTGCAACATATGTTAATGAGAGTAAGGTAAAGACAGCATCTGCAGCTGCAGTGCTAGCTGATGAGTATGTGTTAACTCACCCGGGTTGTTTACCAACTCGCCGTTATCATGGTGATGAGGGTCAAAGGGAGCATTTTTTCAGAAATGGGGAAATCTCTCAGGAGTCAGTGCAGGTCAGTGTTAGAAGTGTTCCAGGCACTGATGGGAAATTTGACTTTACTCTAATTTGTCATGTATGTAAAAACAAGGGCCATTGGAAGGGGAGTGTCCAATCACAAAAGGTAGTTGGAGGTTCGCTCTCAAGTCTGGGAGTGTCTATGTCAAGTCTATGGGGCTGGTTACTCCATCACCACCTGGGTGTACATCAGCAACTGTTCCTTTATTGAAGCTGTTTGTGCCACCCCGCGAAATGGACACAGGTTATACACCATTTATCATTACTGGCTTTGTCTCCTTGGGTGATGGTGCAGTTAAAAAGCCTGTTAAGATTTTGAGACACAGGAGCCTCTCAGAGCTTTATTCTGGAGGGAGTTTTGCCTTTTTCTGCCAGCACTGATACTGGTCAAGTAGCTTGGATTCGGGGAATAGAATTGGTCCCATTGAGTGTACCCTTACAGTTACCCTAGTCACCCATTGGGGTGCGCCCTGATCTGCCCATGGAAGGTGTAGACATTATTCTTGGCAATGATTTAGCAGGGGGTTAAGGTTTGGAAAGATGTCCCACCACCCTTGGTGGTTTCCTCATTGCTCTGGAAAGCCAGCTAAGTGTGCAGTGCATTATCCTCAGGTTTTCTCGTCTTGTGTTGTGCGATGAGCACAATCTGGGTCAGTTCAGCTCTCGACTTCACAGGTCGAGTCAACCTCTGATAAAGGAAAAGAGCAGGTTGAACTGTTTGCCACCCCTTTGCCGTCTGTCTCAAGAGAGGAGCTAGTTAAAGAACAGGCAATAGTTCCCACATTGAAACCCCTATTTGAGTCAGTTTGCCCAGAAACTGAGCTGGGGTCGTTCCATCTAGCTACTTCCTTAGAGAAGGGTTGCTCCTTAGAAAGTGGGCCCATATGAGTGACACTGTGCAGGGAGACCAGGTAACCCAAATTGTGGTTCCATCTAAATTCAGGAACCTGGTGCTGAATGTTTGACATGATGGGATTGCAGGTCATTTGGGCGTGAAGAAAACATACTGTGTTGTGTGCTGCGTCATTTCTTTTGGCCTCATTTGAAGCAGGATGTGTCAGCCTATTGTAAGATGTGTCACACCTGTCAGCTTACTAGGAAGTCCAATCAAAAAACAGCGCCAGCTCCCTTGTGTCCTATTCCGGTGGCGGAAAAGCCTTTTGAGTACCTCCTTGTTGACTGTGTAGGCCCACTGCCTAAAAGTAAGGCTAGGAGTAATTACTTAACCATAATGTGTAAAAGTATGCGGTACCCAGCTGCTTTTCCACTGCGCTCTATTAAGGCTAAACCTGTGCTTAAAGTTTTGACTACCTTCATGACAACTTTTGGAATCCCTAAGGTGACTCAAACAGATCAGGGAAGTAATTTCATGTCTCGTACCTTTTGCTTATGTTATAAGGCAGCTTCATGTAAAGCATAATATTTCAAGTGCTTACCATCCTGAGTCACAGGGGGTGCTACAAAGGTTCCACCAGATTTTAAAATCCATGTTGCATTCTTACTGTACTGAGCTTTCACAGGATTGGGAAGAAGGTCTGCCTTGGCTATTATTAGCAATACATGAGGTCTCTCAGAGCACTGGTTTCGGCGCAAATGAGTTTTTGGACACAGTCCGAGGTCCATTGGCAATACTCAGTGATGACTGGAAGATGGTAGAACCACCACCTACTGTTTGAACTATGTAAACTACTTCCACCGACATTTGCATCATGCTTGTGCTGCTGCTCATAGGAAACTTGGCAGGGCTCAGGAAAAGATGAAAGGTTTATTTGATCGTAAAGCTAAAAGTCGTCAATTCGAACCAGGCGATCAGGTCCTGTTTATGTTGCCTATTGTGGGTTTCCCCTTGCAGGCAAGGTTTAGTGGGCCTTATGTGGTCAAAAGTCGCATTTCCCAACTTTATTACTTGTAAGGTTTACCTGGAGTGGAGGCAATAAAGCCTCGCTCCCAGCTCTGTTCACACTCTCTCTCCCCTCCTGCCTGGATGGCAGGTGCCCAGGTTCTTCTGGGTTTTTCTCTTTAGGTTAAATACACTTTACAACACAAACTCACCTCACTACACTATCATTGCATCCAACACTTACACCTCATACTGATCAAATAACTGCCCCACCCCATACTATTGTATCTTAGGTTTATCTTTTGTTAACTTTAATTAACTTTTATTTTAACCAAGTTCTGTACTGTGTGGTCTCCCCTTTTTTTGTTATGACTAAAACGAGCGGTCATAACACTGGCTCATCCACTTGGTCCATTGCCTTGGGTACTCTCAAATCCAGATGGCTCATTGCGGAAAACTAACAAGGCTGCTCTTGCAGGGTTTGAGAAATCAGCATCAGCAGTTGAACATATTGGAGAACACTGCATGCATCATTGATGGAATGAGCCTTGTTCAGAAACTTCAAGGTGATGGCAAGACTTTTGGAGAGATTGTGGGTTCTGTGCTGAACCTAGTGTTGCATGAAGGAGGAAACAGTAAGCGGATAGATGTGGTGTTTCATGTGTACCGGAAAACATCAATCAAGAATACTGAGTGATGCAGTCGTGGTTCAGCAAGTAGCACTCAATGGAAGAACATTGCCCCAGGACACAATGTTGTGCAGTGGAGAAAGCTGTTAAGTAATACAGACAGCAAAACAGCCTTGATAACATTCATTGTGGACCAGTGGAAGCTAGCAGAGAACTGGGTAAAGCTTCAGGACAAGCAGCTACATGCTATTTTCTGAGCAAAAATGACTGGCATGTTGAGTCTTCCCATGAGGTGGATACCCGTATGCTCCTACATGCAAATCATGCAAGCCAGAATGGCTGTCAAACCAGTTATTGTGAGTGAGAATACGGATGTTATGATGCTTTGTCTCAGATACTGTAAGAAGATAAACTCAAATCATTGTATAGCCGTTCATCACCGTTACAGTCTAAGGGCTTCACAGTGCCCAACCTGTGAAACAATAAATGGTTAGTACACAACATCCCCCTGTCCCCTGTATCAGAAATCTGGCACTCAGAATCGCACAAGGTACATCAACATCAGCAACCTTGCTCAGCTCCTTGGAGATGACCTATGTGATGCTCTTGTAGGTGTACATGCCTTTACGGGTTGTGATGGCATAAGTGCTTTTGCAGAACGAGGAAAAGTCAGCGCTCTCAAACTTGTCAAAGGAAACGAGACATTCCAAGAGTCCTGCAAATCCCTGGGAGCATCCTGGGATGTATCCAAGGAATTATACAGCAATACGGAATCATTTGTCTGCTGCATGTATGCACCATTATCTAGCGTATGTGATGTCAATGATCTGTGTTACCTGCTATTCTGCACCAAAAGGGTTGAAGTGGAGTCCAGCCTACTTCCCCCTTTGAGGGACTGCTTACAGCTGCATATACAGTGTGCCAATTACCAGGCAGCAGTCTGGAGGCACTGCCTGGAAGGACAGCCAGACATACCAGAGCCAAAAGGACATGGATGGACAACTGATGACAAAGGTATGCTTATAATAAATACAATAAATAAATGTTCACCATCTTGCTCTAATAATAAAATAGTATAAATATGTATAGGTAATTTCTAGACATTTGGGCTCCTCACTGAAATGGACGAGGAATATCTTCCACTTATTCTTACAGGTATGCTGATGTTAGACTGGATGCGGGGACCCCCAGCACCAATGGACGTCCTGTAACTTGACATCTGTTCTGTTCAAATAAAGTGACAAGATTTTTCATTCTTTGGATCAATGGTCAGTGTGACTAAGTTGATAACTGTGACTAAGCTACCACTTGGGGAGGGTTATCATGTTGAAATATCATCTAGAGATAAAGACTTTTTCAAAATACCAAACTGCAATTTGCTACCTTGGGTGGTACCAGTTAGTGAAAATTCTGGCCTGGGCCCATGGACTAGAAGCATAGGCACCCGGGCCCGGGCACCCACGGACAAATGCTATTGTGGTTATAGTTTGATGCAGTTGATTCAGTTGGTCAAGTGAGCCATGCTTTAAATTTTGTTGCGCATCTACTGGTGAATTTAGATGGCGTTGCTCCACTGTCTTTGGGCCGTAATTACACAAGTAGACAAAAGTTAAAGCGCGGCTCACTTGACCACAGTCGTTGATTTAACTTGATTGGATGATACACATGAAATACGTGAAAAAGCCTATTTTTTTATAGGAAGAATTGGAATTGGAAGCCCTTGATTTTATCACAAAACATTAACATTTTGCATCTCAGTATCAATCTCATTTTGTGAACAGAGACATTTGTGTCTTTCATGCTGTGAATTCTTATGACAACCTTTTTCAGTTGCCAAGTTGTGGTCGCTTTCTTTGAAAGCGTTTCACTGATTCAAGGTATTCCACTGTATTTCCTTCCAGAGATTTGAAGCAGCTTTCTTTCTGCAACTGCTATGTTCGATTGTCATGATGATGAGCAGTTTTAATCTCAGGTGGGACTACCTGGTTGAATAAAAGTTTAAACCAAGGAAACAGAGGGTTCCTTTCAGAGTGCGCCTTTTAAAAATCAACCCGCGGTTACATCAACAACTGTGGCAAAAAAAAAGTGGTGTGGGACTCCTCTCCACCCACACAGCAGAGAAGAGAAGAGAAGCCGCTGTCGCAGTTAATGACTACCCTTTCATTACCACGAGTTGGCGAGAGGAAGCTACTTGCTTTTGCTTCGCTGTCTCATGGTGCCTGCTTCGCTTCACGACTTTTAAATCTGAGATTAATCAGAGCATTGTGTTGGCACACGCTATGTTGTTTCTTTGGCAGCTACAAAGTGTTCTGCTCTTCCTTTAGAGTTAGCATAATGGGTCCTGAGGGAGAGGTTGCAAACCAATAATACACCTAGTTCCTGTTAAATTAGGACAGGGAGAGATATGATAGGTGTGTTTGACTTTACTCTATTTCCCCCATGTGTCATTTTGTTTTTATTATACCATTTTCCTTCTTGAGTTTCTTCAGACAATTTTACAATCTAGGGAACTAGGGTTCAACCAATATAGAATTTTGAAGGCCTATATTGATATTTTGTGATTGAAGCCAATATTAACCAATAGCCAATATTTTGTACCAATATTTAACTAATTTACTACATTCAAAAAAGCCAGAATTGTATTCTTGTCGGGGTGGAAAAGCCTCTGAAGCAGCATTTAAACCATCATGAGAAACTAAAACTCTCCATTGAAAACCAAACTAATGAAACTGTTTCAGGTGAGTAAGCAGCTCCTAAAGGCAGGGGGAGGCAGGTTTCATTGCTGGTTTTACAGACTGACACCCCTGAAGCTGTTTAGGAAAATCCACCCCACACCAAACTGGAACGATTTCTCTGCTCAGACAAAATAATAATTAAAACATATTCACTAGCTGAGGTGGATGACACTGATATCTGATTTTTAATAAACAGCCAATAGTGTCCATATATCGCTCTAACCCTATTATAAACTAATGCTAACATGCCTTTGGGCTTGCTGTTAATCACTTCCTGGACCAAAGTGAATGGGAGATTCTATTAAACCCAGTTTGTGTACTCACACTGTATTTTGGATAATAGCTCCCAATCTAGTTTAAGGTCATGCTCAGGTAAAGCTGTTCATGCAGTGTGCATCCTCATATCCCGTCATATCCTTCATATCTCAGCTCCGAAAACAAAATTACCAGAATATTTAGAGTACAACAGTAATTACATCGACAGGCAAGATGAACAGGCTGCAGTATATCCCAGGTATCTTATTCTGGTGTCTAGTGATCAGCATGTCCATATCACCTTAGCCTAAGAGAAACCAAAGCGGATATTTTATGGAGAGCAAAGATCAAGCAGAAAATTCTAGGAATTTACTTGGAAGACATATCTAAAAAAAAAAAAAAACGTGATCTAATAATTCATCACATTGACTAAATAATACTGTCTTGCCATTGCTCCACTTTGTCCCCAGAAATATGGTCTATACCTGTCTCTTCCTCTCCACACTAGTACCAGTGGCTGCAGCTTGGCAGAGCCTCTTCTGTGCATTTAAGGTGGCTACCGAATGGATGGACTCAAACTCTCTTCACACTTTATCCAAAGCACTGTACAGTTCCATGAGTCCATGCGTTTTAAGTATGGGAGGCGCCAGTGGGAATCAAACCCCTAGCCCTGGAAGTGTTGGTGCCTTGCCCAACCCATTGAACTACACAGGGAATGATTTTTAGTTATGGAAACGTTTCTCGGAGGCAGAGGTAATCTCGTTGGTTGAGTTAAACCTCAGTGGTGGAGCCAAAGTTTTTTTCCGGCGTGCAAGCTAACTGCAAAGGCAAAGAAGGCATTTTTTCTTGAATATGGCATCAATGATCTTGGAAGGTCAGCAGGCTAGCTAACCTAGTAGCAAAGTGCTAGGCTTCAATATAATATTAGCTACCTCTCTTACCCCTTGCTTTTTCCACTGGGCTTCAGTTTAATGTTACTTAGAAAAACTTTTGGCGGTATAAACCGCAACCAATGCAAACACATTACAGGACCTTTTGCATACAGACAGTCTCTATCCAACCTGAGCTGCATAAAACATGAACGATACTGTCATGGCCTGTTAGGCTTCAGAAATGAAAGTCTCTGTCTCATCTGTCATCCACTCATATACCTCATACATGCACCCATTCATTCATTCATTCAACCGTGTAACCAAAAGTGGGTCAACCAGCTGGTGAGAGTAAGAGAGGGATCAGAGAACATACTGACTATTCAGAGACATGGCTTTGCATGCTTCACTGACCTTGCTTGAGCAACAGCAACCCATTCATATCATCCTGGTAATAAGTGGTTGAGGCAAATATTCCTAAATTGACATAATTCTTTTGAGGTGTGTTTAACCTATAGTGAGGATAAAATGCCCGGTTACACAGTGGGTAGAGATGAGCAGGCTGCAGGGCTGAACCTGCTCCATGCTGTCTCTTGAGGCAGTAAAATATTTAGAAGAATAAAAACACTGCTCAAAAGTGTACTTCAGGAAAGAGGTAACTTTAATTAATATATGTTGCACCGTTTCATTTATTTATATCATTATTCATAACTGCTGTTTCTGATGCAACTCAGGTTATCGTATCGTCCTTGGTAGCCTCGCTGCTTGCACACACTGCGAGCTGGTTGATGGGTCTCTATTCTGACCAACTGTGGGTGGTGTGAGAGGCTCTGATTGCATCTATGCGGTGGTCTGCAGCGGCAACGTTTTGCACAGAAAATCGTGTATTTTTAGCTGCCTTGGTGTTGCCAATTACATAGCATTAATCAAAAATAAATTCAAAAAATTCAATAGAATTTCATCAGATCTTCCCATCGACCCCAACAACAGACGCAACCGTTCTCCAAGCTGTGGTTCTGAGACGTTTGTCCCTGTAATCTTTTTTTATTCCTGTCGTTGTAGAGAACTGTGAAGCTTTGAATGGCTGGAATCAATGTCTTATCCATTTTGCACGTGCTATGCAGGGAAACAGGGTAGGGAAACAAGTAAGTACAGAAACTGATTGGCCGTTTTGGGAAAATCAGGGCAGGGCATGTGAATGACTAAAACTTTCCCCCTCAATAAGGTGCTCTTGAGCAAGGCACTTAACCCCAACTGCCCCAGTGGAGCTACCCAGTGGACAACCAGTACTGTGGTTGTACTGGCCAGCCCCTGTGGCCAAACACAGAAATGGTATTCTGACACAACTTTACCCACTAGCAAGTTACATGGAATTAGCAACACTCAGAAAGAGGAAATTCCAGCAACATTTGCAGTACCGAGAACAGATAACTGCATGAATGTCAATACTTTCAGTGCTGAAAAACGTACTCAGCAAAACCTTTGAACTGACTGTGATGACAGCAAACAACTACGACCAAATGTATTTATTCAGGCAGAGTCAAATTTTGCTGGGAATCAAATGGTCAGAGAGGCCAAGGGTGCATCATGCAAACCAGAGAACAAGCCCTCTAAACATCCATGAGTATTTAATGAAAGACCGCCTCTCTAAAGGTTAGGAAACGTGTCCCGTCCAGGGGAATTACATCCAACACATCAGAGTTTCCTTAAATAGCCCAGTCACGAGAGGATCCAAAGATGTGGCTTTGACCATAACCATCAGAGTAAAAAAAGAATGGGGAAGCTAGCAGTCTCACATTCAAAGATACAATGCAGATTTGAGGCATCGCAGAGCTAGGGAGACAGACAGCGACAAAAGGGAG
>CABFOQ010013902.1:1709-13397 GCA_900660455.1 Gephyroberyx darwinii | reverse complement strand
AAAAGTGAGGGAAAGAAAGAAAAGCACAACGAGAGAAATAAGGGGGTGGGGGGAGTGAGGGTCAAGGCATAAACACACAGAGTGTTACGTGCAGTGTCAAAGTAAAAATCTGCAGAATCAAAATGTTAGCAACAAAATCTTTGCGGAGTGAGGGGTACAGCCACAAAAGCTATCAAAAATAATGCAACAAACTAAAGAAAGATAGGAGATCGGAGTTTGAGGATTAGGATGACTACGAGTTTGAACGCATTTTACTGTAGTGATTTAAAATACCAGTACCAGTACTATCCTATGTCAATTAATTCATTAATACAGGACCCAGTCCAGGACACGCCCAGGTTGGGGAAGTGGTCTGTTCCTACTCACTCAGGTTCTGTCAAAGGGGTGGTCTCGTTGGGCTCAGTGGGACCCCCTCCTTCTTGGTTGGGAGTGTTCTCCTCCTCCGTTCTCACCTCAACGATGGGCTCCTTAGATTCGTCTTTTCTGTTGTCAGAAGGTAACAGAGGGTTTAGCAAGCCGCCACCACAAACACGATTAAACCAGTAATGGTCATTTGTTGTTATGAATTTCACAGCCCTAGGTCATATGCTAACTTACGTGAATGCTGCTTTGCCCTCCTCGATGTCCTTGCTCTTGGCACCAGGGCCAGCCTTCCCGCAGAAGTTGACGGCGATGCACATGAGGAGACCACACTTGTTAAGGAAGTAGCAGGTGACGTCCACGCCCACCAACAGCAGGAAGAAGACGACGATCAGGATGCCTACGATGGCACCGGTGCCCAGGCCTGAGCCACCATCGATGGCATCTGAATTACCTGAAAGGACAGATGGAGAGAGAGGGAGGGGGATGGTGCGAGGAAAATAGGTAGACGAGAGTATAAGAGAAAATGGGAGAGAGGGTGCAATAAAAAGAGGAGATGAAAGGGGGAGATGGGAGGGAAAGAGAGGGGGATGGTGGTAGAGATTGAGAGAGAGAATAGGTAAAAGAGAAAGTTAGAAAGAAAGAGGGAGAGGGACAATGTGGAAGATTTTATTACATTACTTGGAGGCAAATGATGCCGACGCTACCACAAAACGAAGACACTGAAACACAAAACCTCCTCATCCATTATTATAGTAACTTGATATTTACTCTTGGAAGTCACAGCACACACCCTTGAGGCCCTCTACTGTATCTCACACACAACACATACAGTACGTGAAGGAAAATTGCATCTATCAACCATATATCAAGGTGCTATATTGGGTATTTCACTAAGAGGTGGGTAGTGATACATATAAACCAACCCGACAGTTCACAGCACTTAAACAGCTGTTTCTAGAGGGATTTTGAGGAATTTTACACCAAAAAAGTACAAGAAAATGGAGAGGATAGTCACTAGCAAAATTTGTTGCAACAATCAACTGACATTAATTTATGAAAACATATTACACACATGTAATGTGAATGTATACTGTAGTTATACATATTGTCATCGGGCAACTTTCCTAAACCCTGAGGTTCTGAGATGCAGTTATGATGTGTCAAAATGGCGGCATACACTGCAAATGCTACACAGCATTACTTTTAATATACTTATAATCCTCAAAATACATTAAAGTGTTCAGCATTGTACCTAAATCTATCAAAACGCATGTGTGGTAAATGGCTAAACATATTCATTTGAAATGTAAAGTTGCACTAGTAATTGCTAATGTTTATGCTAACTAGCTAGCTAACGTTGTTAGAACGTTAGCTGTTGCATGGGGAACAGGATTTTACACTGGACAAAGTCTCATATGCGTCCATGATGCTCCCTGTGTTTTTTCCAAGCTGGACAACTGGCACACACAATAATTAATTACAACCCATCAGCTGGGAATTTACGACTCCCTGAAAACACTGATGCTGATCTGTGCTAGTATGGCTAAAGCTAACAACGGGCAAAGGGGCTAACTAGTCTTTCACTTACCTCCCTATAAATACCTTACAAATAAAGTGTTACCTGACTAATACTGTTCCGAATTAAGCTTTGTAATCAGCTGCTCCACAATTTAAAGATTAAAAAATGGTTAGCTTAATAACAGCTGTTTATCACAAGTGTTCTCTGTATGGGTGAGCTTTGAGGGCACTTTGAGGGCAAAGTGCAAATGCAGGTTATTTTCTTCCACAGATTATTCCACATAAACAAATGCACATACAGTGTACAAACAGGATGGAGATAAACAGAATTTGGGGCACAAGTCAGCAGGCGCTATTTGGCTGCTATTTGATGACAACTCTGCACTCGCCTAGACTGATAAATGCTATGCAAGGTGTAATAACATTTCTACCCTTGTATGCAACGTATAAGAGCATTTCAGCAGCAACAAGAGCAGCTGAGAAAACAAGTGTTTTAAAGGCAAAATCCATAAAGACAGAATTCAAACAATATTTCAGTGATCGAAGGCAGTTCAGTCTATATTCGCGAACGCAAATAAGTCTCTGCCAAAGCAAGGAATAAGAGAGACTTTGTTGCTGATGAAGGGACAAATCCTGGAAATGGTCCGCTGGAAACCAAACTGGGGGACACTGTGGGTACGTATTCTGCTTTGCACTCTGATCAAATGAAGTCAATTTGTGCAAAAAGAGTCTGTAAAGTCAGTTTCTCATGCACTGCCAGTGGTGAAGCTCGAGGTTTTGTCTCTTAATGAAATAACAGCTTTGCATTCTGTGGTTTCATTTGGTCTCCATTCAGCTTTATGCTCACAAGTACTGATTGAACTGTCTAAGATCATAAGATTATAATGTGAAGGGTGGATTTTCACTTCAAGGGGACAAAAACACAAGCTACTTACCAGAACCCAAGTTTATGTCCCGCAAGGAGTCAAACAAAGCAAGGGATTCACAGTGCTTACTCACTGCCTTACAGTGCTTAACGGACCATCATGGACCCCAAACGTTCATTCTCATTGACAAATTATATACAACACACACATTAGTAGAACTACTCAATGGAACATTAAACACAAAGTTTACGACTGTACATTAAATGTGTTAAATTAATATTGCAAAATATTTTTTTAATCATTTGCTGATTATTTTGGCATTAATTAACAGCACAAAATGAACTCTGGATCATGATAGGATCAGACAATACCATATAGTTAGTCAGTTGTCAGTTGTTTTAGGATCACAGTTGACATTTATATGCTGTATTTTAAACATCAAAGTTTTTTTTTCCCCAAGATGACGGAGATGCGTGAAGGTTAGTCACATCAAAGACGTTCTTATTTTCTGACAGGAACACAGATATTGCCGTTGGAAACGGGATTTAATATGAAGACCTATCCAACTCCACTGGCTAGTTTTTCAGAATCCAATGAAAAGATGCAGGGATGAAGACTTTAAAGTCTCTCTAAATTAAAGTCTCTCTATCCATTCGAATGTACTGAGATCACTGGGGCTAAGGCCAGTGAGGCTGCGCTTACGGCTGTCCCTTATCATACTGTAACATACACAAAAAGATTGTGGAAATTACTTTGCCAATGTTCGCAATCCAGGTTCAGGGCTTACAAAACTGAGGAGAATCATGGGACTTTTGCTGTGTGCAGGCTGTGTGGAATTTTATGCAAACAGACCCTTTTTTTATGCAAACCCTGTTCCCTGAGGGTGGGGAATGAGGCACAGCAAAGAGCTATTGGGGATTGTGCTTGGTGTTGCAGTTCCTTTCAATCATACCTATGAAGCCAATGAAAACCACCACAGGTAGGAAGGCCCAGCTAGCCTGCAGCATGGCTAAAGGAAAAATCCACCCTAAAACACTTTAAATAAACAGCTATCGGTAACTTACATTTCTGGGTCTATTTTGTTGTTCGTTGGTGTATTTTTCTTAATCCCGGCCAAAGGTCCAGCCCGTCAGAATCAAAGAGCAAGGGCTTCTTTCTAGACCGGCCATTTTGCACCGACATTCAACAATCATACAGGGAGAAATCCATCATAGAAGAGGCAGAGACACCAATTCAATTTCTCCACCGACAGTAGCCTCAGTAGACCAGAATGCAATGCAGCCACAAGACATGTTGTGTTCTAGAGCTATCGCTATCGCTCTCTCCACCTACATGCCACAAACTATTTACATGTCCATACGCCTACCTTTGATTGGTCAAAAAGTTTAAAGGCATTATGGGAAACGTACAAAATCACTAACTAAAGTAGAAGTAGACAAGGCAGGTTGAGAGAAAGTGGGTACACCAAAAAACCTAAATTACAACAAGTCAGTACAAAATAACACGTGGAATGTCACATATGGATGATATCCAAGTGTAAGAGTATCCCAGAGTGTAGTTTTCCTTTAATAACACCGCTGGCCCATTCTCTCAATTTTTTGCAGGATTGTAGAGGGTGAGTGTGCCTGCATAATAGGATGCTGCTGTAGCCGCAGGAAGCATGGGACGTTACTAGTTCATGGCAAAACCTGTCCATGGGTCCTCTCAAAAACATTCATGTTGTAAAGTTGTTGCAGAACTTTTATTTTTTCAGTAAAAAATGTAAAAACTTGGCTATCTGACTGAAGCTTCAATATAAGATGCATCATAAGCTTTGATAAAATCAAAAGATAGGATTTTGTCAAAAGCATTTGACTAATAAAGTTTGTGACTAATTAACAGTGCTCTCAGCATAGTGATTGATTTTTCCTGCTCAAATTTAGCATGTTTAGTTTTTTTTATTTTGATGGATAGAAAGGCCAAAATCTTTACTGCTCCATAGCACAACATTACTGCAATATATCTGTGGGCGTTAATAGAGCTCTTGATCAAAGGCAGTGATTCAACAATTACTTAGCCTGGTGCTGGGGTTTCTGACTTTCAAAACTTGCTTTCCAGCCAGTACTCTGCTTTAGAGTAAACACTCCCCACCCATTGGAGTCTCAATCCCTACCACCTAGCCTATCGTGCATCATGTCTAAGGGAGATCTATGCCCCTTCAAAAACAATTCTTCCCACCTCAGCCCCATAAGAAATGATCTTTGCTCAGTGATAAATGTTGCTATGATGAAGGTTATACTGGTCCTATCACTATCTTCTCTCGCTGTGTGTTGAAAAAGTTCAGAAATGATGCATTTGCACCCAAACCTGACTGGATTTTCTGTAAAACCAACAATCAATCGAATGAAAACAAAGATATGCGGTATTGTAATATTGCTACACGCACTTTTAAAGAAAGTCTAGGAAATAAATAAATAAATAAATAAATGTTTAATAAATCTCATTTGTAATTATAGCCATCACTATATCCCTAACAGGATTATTAAAATGAATATTTAATGTTATGCACCACAGGATTGACAGGGAACTCAAGAACAATCTTTTCTTCTTCTACGAAAGGTTTGTTCTTGACGTGTTTTGCAGTATTTACTGCACTTCTAAGGTAGGGAATGTTTCGAGGGGAAAGTAGTGGCGTCTATGTCATATCATCTCAATATTTCATTTCATTCAACAGTGTTTTTCTTTCTATCAAAACCCCTCTTCGGCAATACTCTAAGCCTGCAATTCTTCATTTATTCTGATGTCTGTGATCAAAACAGCAGGAGCACACCACGGCACTGTATATACCTGTGGGAGAAAGCGGTGTTGCAGACAACACTTGTTTTTTTCCTTTTTGCCCATTGCTTCATTTGCATTTTAACAGGCACGATAAATCATGTGGCGTGTTTTTCACTGCCGAGGGGGGGTTTCTCACCCAGCGTTCCTCAGAAAGGGAGAGTACACAAATCCGTGTGTCAGCAAGGACTACAGAAGATTTCTCTTAGAGGCTTGTCAGGCGTTTGCCGCAAATTCCCCCAACAGCCTGCTGATACAAACAGCATCTGATAAGTCTCAATTTCATCTAAAACCGCAGATTCACGGGAGAACAAATGCATTACATTCAGTGCTAAATCAATAATTGGTCATTGTCCAAGACAGAAATGCTGCTGCTCTAGTGCATTGAAAAAATACTGTAAAATTGCCAGCACACTTACATAGTATAATGGTATTGAAATACTGAAGTACTGGCTACTGATTAGGATCTAGTGAACAACATATGTTTATATCTAACCCCACAGATGTTCATATTTTACAGTTTTATATTTAATGTTCCATTTTTGTGCTTTTATTTTATTTTTATTTTCTTGCTTCCTGTTGGCTCTGATTACTTGCGCTGCAACCATGACCTAATTTCCACGGGGATCAATGACATTTCATCTTGTCTTATTTGATCCTGAATAACTCCCACCTTTCCACCAAATTCTTACCCAAAAGTCCATCAAGAGACCTGCTGCGGTGTGGCACTGCACCACCAAAATAATGATGTGAACTTCAGATTCTGTTTTCTTTTTGGCCACAAGAAGGCAGAGTGACACCAGCAATTGATTCCCTCTCTGACTCAACCCACAACTTCATGGTACTGGACTGATCAAGATCTTTTGCAAACTCATGTTGCAGGAATGTGTGTGGCTGGCTGAGATTTCAAGCATGAAAATGAGGATTTTAGTCTAGTAGTGAGGCCCTACGGTGAGAGTATATTTTCTAGAAAAAACAAAACTATTGCTGACAAATTTTTCATGGGATAGGGAATAGGGATAAGGATAGGGAAGAGGGGATGTGATTAGGGAAAATCTCATTATTATAATACACTTAACGCAATATACATTTGCATTAATGACGCAAAAAAATTGCTTACTATTCTGGATAATAGGCCAAACTAGTGCAGCAGATACAACTTGACACTACGCAAATCTGTCTCCATAAAACGGGAGATTTTAACTTGGGTGCTCGTTAAATAATTAATCCCATCATGTTGCTCCCATCACCATATGCTTTTAGGCTATGGCAAAAAAAGTATGAAAAATAACAGCTGCTCTTACAGGTAGTTTCTATGCGGTGTGCTACTACATGATAATCACCCTGGTGACAGGGAAAGCAAATCACTGATCAGCAGTAGCATCCATCAACGGTAGGAATCAACAAAGTGACAGGGAATATCTCAGGGATGTCTTAACATCCTACTACCTATGTGGGAAAACTTAGTTGAGATTCAACAGCAGTACTAGGAATTATATGCCAAAGGAAAAGAGCTCTCATTTTTAGTCCCAGCCTAATGAGGAAATACGGAAGGCCAAAATATTAGAGAAAACATGTGTCAGAAGTAGAGGATCGTCCCTAAAACCTTCACCACCACAAAAGGGAAAAAAACAGTGTGCCAGTAATCTCTCTCTTGCCCATAATTCTTAGTCTCTTGCCTCCCTTCCCCACGTTTCCAAGCACATTATTCCACCTGCAGACACAAGAGTTTTACCAGTGCTGCTAAATGATGATTCATCATCAGGGACTTTCTTGTGGTACCCCGAAATATCCACGCTTTACAAAAGAAACAGTCCTAAAGCAATTAACATCGGTCA
The DNA here is from genome assembly GCA_900660455.1 of Gephyroberyx darwinii. Taxonomy (NCBI): domain Eukaryota; kingdom Metazoa; phylum Chordata; class Actinopteri; order Trachichthyiformes; family Trachichthyidae; genus Gephyroberyx; species Gephyroberyx darwinii. Next base: position 5,998 of record CABFOQ010013902.1, on the reverse strand, counting down.
TCATAATGCATGAGATGTACCAGTTGTCATAGATGTTACAAACAAACGGCATTCAGATCTGTCTGATTACTGAAAATGTATGAATGTTTTATTAATTCTCTCACATTGAAACGTTGTTGATCATGGCTGTGATTTTAGTCTCTTTTCACTTCAGTATTGCATCCCCTCACCTCTCCTGAGTCTAATGGACTTCGCTGCATTACAGAGCAGAATGTGGAACAAGTGTTACTCTGCCCTTTCAACAAATAGCAGATATATAGAGGGCTTTCAGGTGGCGCAGCATACCCTCTGGCAGCCATATTGGAGGTTATCAGCTTTTGGTCAATAGTGGCCTGTGAACAGTTGATTGCGTTTCTAAATCTAAGACTTGGCCGTCTCAAAGGAAATGGTTAATTTCTGTGCTGTTTTTGACCGGGAACCAATAACGTCAGCTTGTTAGCTAGTTAACATCACTGTCTTGTTGTAAACACATCTGATTAGCACACTAGCTAACGTATCTAGTAGAAGCTAGCATTAGCAGTGGCTAGTAGTCACATGTTAACATGAACTAAATTAGTCTGCTGGCTATTTAGCTAGCTAACAGTTTGTTCAGGTTAACTGAGCTGACTCTTCTCAAGTGTTTTGGAGTAGAGACTAGGGCTAAAGACAAAACAGTTTACTGAGTCACAGTAACCTACCCAAATCTACCTTATCACACTACACACTTTTACTGAGAATGTTACTGAATGGACCTACAGCCACTCCACAACAATCTTTATCAGTTAGCTCTCTTTTTCTAGCCTGGGTTTTATATATTTAGTCATTATTTGCACACAGCCAATTCTCCAATGGACCTCCATCATGGCGCTAGGAGATTTGCACCTCCGTACCATATATATTTGCCAATTGTTCACTTGTTGTATATACATATAAATCTTTTTCCATTACGCTTTTTCAGCCAGGCTTCCAAACTGTTAGCATATGGGTTTAACAGTCCCGTGTGAGCAAATGCAACATCGATTATAGAATATAGAAATTTTTGTTAAAGCTCCAGACAAAATAACAGCTTGACAATTCTGGCCATGAACAGTCAGTAAAATTCAGCACTGTGTCACACATTTAGTATGTTAAGTCGCTAAAGCTTCGGAAAACCATTATTTTCATCAAAGAAAAAGAAACACATTTTATTTCGACCCTACAATGGTTACATGGAATCACACAGATATGCACTTACAAAAATGTCTCAAAGAATGGAATAATTTCACATTATTGAAAATGAGAGACAAATTTTAGTGTTTAACAGCTGTAGCATTAATTTTTAGCATTTTTTTCTGTTTTCAGGTAAAAAGAGAACATAAACCATCAAAATAACAGCTGATATCTTGAATTTCCCGAAGATCTTTTCGAAAAGATTATGTACACTTTGTCACAAAAACATGATTGTTTTTTTCTGCACAACCTTCTCCCCTCTACCGATGAGGCGGTAACATAACATTCCCTTTTGATAATGAGTTTTAATGCTGAGAAAAAGTAAGAAACTTGAAATGGTTTGAAAAAAATTAATTCTTTGATCATAACAAATATTAAAATCTTCTGCAAATGTACCTTTCATTTTGTACAGCAGGACCATTGACATTTCAAGCTTGTATCCACACCCAGAAATTTTTTTTTTTGCTAACACTTTACTTGTAACCTGGTTAACACATTCATAATGCTTGGATAGGAGCTTCAAAGCAGCTGCATAGCATATTCATGAATACTGGATCATGCTTTATGTCAGCTTTCATGCAGTGTTCATGCTTTTATGTCGTCTGTGACATAATGGAGGAATGACGTGTCAATTTTTTCGGCAATGAATTCCAAAAGAAAAGTCATCTTTACAATTGCCATTTTTGGTTTACACATTGTAGATGCATAATTAGAGTGTATGGTAATAATTATATTCACCACCCCTCTGAAGATCATATTAAGGCATTATGAATGTGTTACTAACCATATCTAAAATAAAGTGGCAACGCCTTCTCTACATTATCCCAATATAGTACTCAAGTCCATTGTGTAACATTGACAAAACCCTAAAAAAATTATCTTTTTGACTCTATTCATATACAACATGAAAACAGGTGAAAACAAAATAAAAACAGAATTAAAATCCCCAAAAGTCGAGAACGATGCAAGTACCGAGCACCCTGTAATAATGTCATGAAACCGATGTCTTGACTCTTCTGTCTTTTTTTTTTTCTTTTCTTTCTTGTGTGTGGCTGCACAAGGGTCAAAAGGCATAGAAAGCAAAGGAGTCTGACCCAAGGTTTAAAAGGATCAGACTGTCCTCTTTCTCCTTGAGCGATACCAGTTTATGAGAGCCAGAACACCGTCAGCATGGACAGCAGGAGAGCTGCCAGACTGTACGTCACAGACCAGCAGCCAAGGGTAGCTGAGGTGACGTGAAAACACAATAAAATATATGTGTGCGCACAAGATTTTTTTTTCCGAGGTGATATTTATAGCAAAACGTGTGACAAGGACAAAAACAACAAAAACACAAAACAGAGAAAGAAATTTGTGTGTATGGCAATGTCATGGTCCATAGGTGCCCAAGAAGATCACACATGAAGACAGGAAGAGGACACGGAGAGAAGGGAAGTGGGAGAGAAATAAGGGAAAAAGAGGGAGAGAGATAGAAAAATAGGTCAGAAATACAGAAACATAAGTCTGAAAGGTTTTCAGAGACTGAATTGAGGAATAAATAAGGAAATCTATGTTAGAGGGTCAAAGTAAAAAGAAGTCGTAGCATGTTAGTAGCACGGCAAATGACATATGGATCATGGCAAGCATGGGTGGAGGGTCACAAAAAAAATGTAGGAGGGGTTTGGGACATGACGACAGAAACGAAGACATTTAAAAACACATGATAGGCTGACCTCCCTGGTCTACTGTACAAACAAGGAGTGTTTCCTTGCCATTCGTGGTTCAGGTCAGTTGCAGAGCTTGGGAAAAAGGGGGGAGACGACAGCCTGGATGCGAGAGCACATCCATGAGAGTGGATGAGCGCGTTCTCTCTCATTCGTCATGGCAGGGAGAATCGCCCATGCAAAACCACACATCCAAAAACAGAAGCTGGTTACGGAGGTCAAGTCAATGACATGGATGAAGGGGTGATCGTATGTTATCAAAACTGCAAAAGTTAATAGCTGTTTTTTTTTGTTTGTTTTACTCCAATGTCAACCTTAGCTGGGGAGATTTGGATGGATCAATTTTCAACAACTGCAACCTTTGTCGCAAATCTTGCGTTTAATTCCACCAAACGTTTGACATTTTTTATTTATTTGACAATGATTTAGCCTCCATAATAGAGTTGTTTTATTTCTCCCACCGAGGTACAGCCGCATTACGCCTATGACATGCAAATGCTTCTGTACCTGCAGAGAAGTATAACCAAACAAGCCAAATTAAACATATTGGCTGTTTTTTCACCCGACAGATTCAAAACAGACAACTCCCAAAGAAGCAGTGAACCTTACGTGGCCGTTCATGGAGTTTTCCCCAGAGCTCCTCCACTCCAAAACATTATAAATCACTTGGATTGATATGTTTTTTTTGTGTGTGTGTTTTTACAGGCCTGTTTTGAGAATGTATTTCTCATAATGAAAAGAAAACAAAAAGATTGAAAATCAACCTTGCACCGACCCTGCTTTCACAAATTACGTCGCAGTGCACAGAGCCGGACTGTATTTACAAAAGAGCAGCTGTTTTTAGCTGACTTTTACCAAGAACAGCTGTGAAACCTACTGAGATTTAATGCAGATGTTGTAACTAAAAATAAACCTCTCAGCAATGTTCCACTGCCTTGAAGTTAAAAAAAAACCCAAGCATTGCCGTGGGTGCTGCGACTTGGAAATGCAGCTAAGAAATACCAAAGTGAAAAATGAAAATAATTAAGTGAATCAAAGGGGAACTGGGATGGATTCCATGTGAACTTTCTCTGGTGGTATTATGAGTGATCCAAACCTCCCACTGCTATATGGCTGTTACCCAGCAAGCGCATGGAGAAGAAAATAACCACTTTCTTTATGTGCCATGCACTGGCAGTTGCCGTTTAGGGTCTCCAGTAAAGTATTGACAAAATTAATCTGGTTGGCAGCGCCACCATGCAAGGACTGTAAGGGCTGCATCCCCACCAAACTAGGCCACATATTCAGGTCAGTGAATACAGTCATGAACCCTGAACTGAGACCCACTAAACCTGGCTATGGACGAGACAGATAGAGGCTGAGAGGAAGGCGGAGGAGAGAGAAATGGGGGGGGGGGGG
>CABFOQ010013855.1:1429-11967 GCA_900660455.1 Gephyroberyx darwinii | reverse complement strand
AAAAAGGCTCCCGTGGACGATATCAAAGGGCTTGCTGAGCAGAGCAAGCGGTCCGGTTTCATTAAAAAGGGCCTTGGCTGTGTTGGAGGGAGAGAGAGGTGACACCCATCAGAAGGCTATGATATCTCTAATGGGGTTGGCCTCAAGCACCTCAGAATCCTACCTCTCTCTCCCTCTCTCTCTCTCTCTCTCTCTCTCTCTCTCGCTTTCATAATTCTCAGGTTGTCACTGCAGGATGGTGATGTGCACAGAGACTGCAGAGCTGCACCAAGCCATAGATTTGCCTCGTGACAGGATATGAATATGTATGCGGGTTAACTGATGTGCTACCCTCTAATTGCGATGGGAGAAAACGAGCCTGAAGTGCAATGCTTCATGGGAGCTGCTTCTTGACATAGCATATAGCATTTCGTTCCACATGAACTAAGGGCATGACACTCGAGTTGATCTTTTTCTCTGTGTCCAGTAGTAACTCTCGGTTGTTGTTTTTCTCTCAGATTTAAAATGTTATTTTGCAGTTTTAGTTCTTTTCCACTGCTAAGCATTTTATTTTTTTCATAGCCTGGACTGGTTTGCATTTCCACACTTTGATCTGATTATATTTGTTCTAGCTTCTTTTGTTGCCCTTCAGTTTATGCCTCCTTGCCTCTGCCAATTAGGTTTTAACCAAATGTGATTATGAAGAATAAATGCTGGCGTTCGGCTCCAGTAGAGGGTGGCACATCAGTTTACCTAAGGCAAGGCTTTCAAACTTGGGGGAGAAAAATCGAATGAAGCTAATTTTAAGGAATATGCTTTTAATTTTGTGCGTTTGCATAAGCACAGTGGAGCATTTCAGATTAAAATCCTCCAAAGTGTAGCAACCATGAAATCACTTTAATTAGACCTGCTGACAATCCATTGGTGTCTCTAAACACACTGGACCCCAGTAGTGATGAAGACAAACCAATCACCAGTAATTTATACGACTGAGAAATGGAAACTACAGCGATTCATTTTCAGACAAAAACTGGACAAATTCCAATCTATTTACCCTGTGATGTGTTTGCTTCATCTGAAAGAAGTTAGAAGACATCTTCAGAGCAGAAGAAATGACCTCAGCTGCAGAGGGCTGGCGGTGAAACAACAGACAGCTTGTGAAGGTCACACAGTTACTGACGGTCGGACAGAGTGACAGCTGCCACTTTTTGCACAAAGGTCAATCTATCAGATCCCCGGCATCAGATCTCAGCTCTTAGATATCACCAGTAATGATTGCAAACACACACACGTACATATGCACGCTTCCACACACATACACAGGAATGACAGGAATGCTTCATTATATCAGTGTTTGGGTGTAGAGGTATTCAGAAAAAGAAAGTAAGGCTGCCTGAATCGTATTTGTCATTTAAATCACTTCTTACTGTCTTTCACTCGTTACTCAAATTTTTTTTTACTTCTCTCTCTAATCACGTTGAACATTTTTCAACTTCGCTTGTTCACTGAAATGCGATTATCATGAATGCTCTTACTTACCACGTTTAACGTTTTTGTAGCGAGGACAAAGAGATGAACACTATTGCTTCATCCTGTTTCTCTAATGGAGATATCATATGAAATGAACCACTGTTCAAGGTGCATCAACAACTTGTTCTCGTTCTGTTAATTTAAGTATGTTTCGCTTTTTCATCTATATAGCCATTGTATTACACATCTCTAATCAAGTTTTGCTGTAAAAACAATTATAAATTATAGGTTCTTAATGACCAGAAAATGATTAAAACTATATCTAATATTATCGGCCAATTTCAGTGACTGAGCTGTTGTTTTTGCCCATAAGGCGTTAGCTCGACCCATAAGGACATCAGTGCTTTTGGACACAGCAGGGAATAATTTGGAAGCAATAAACCTAAAGCATTTGTTCTTCAGTGACTCCTGAGGTCTCGTCCACATCCACCACACAATTTAATTGAAATCATCCGTCCATTGTTGAAGACGACAGATTTAATTTACAGAGATAAGCAACTTGGCCTTGACCTTGCTCCACTCTGACATGGGTCGCTGCCCCCGGCGCCCTCCAAGGTGCCTTCAATCAACTTGGGGTTTTCTTTGGATTGAACTTCACACTTTGGGGACGTGAAAGTGCTTTTTATTTTCCTCCTGACTTCCTCCTGTTTTTAGTTTGAAACCTACAGCGTGAGAAAAGAACAGTACTTCAGTGAACAGATCAACTCCCCTTTCTGTTCCAACTGACCAGCGATATTGATTACATAATGCTCAGTTCACTCTGCTGCCTCCCTCCCTTTGTTGTCATTATCCGACGCACCAAGCTAGTCCCGTTTACCATCCACTGTACCCTTGCAAGAGAAAAGTCTTACTGCTGCAATTATGAGTAGAGAAAAGGCAATGGCAATCGTGTGATGGCTTTTTGTGCAAGGATTTGTGGCTTCAAGACTCTTAAATCCAGCTTTCAAGCACCTTTAGTGGAGTGTGAAATACATTGCATTGGACTCGATTATATATGGGTTCCATTTGCCAGGGAGGCTGTGCAGTTTTCCAACCTATAGACAGGGAAACAGAGTTACGGTCATCTGGTGAAGTCACATTCACACACTTTCCTCCCGTAATTGATATTAATTGCTTGTCAGCTGCCTTGCATTCAATTTTCCATGCTTGACAGCTCTGAACTAACTGCACTGAGTAACTTACTGTTAGTGAGCGAGTGAGTGAGCGAGTAAATGAGTGTGCAAGTGAGTGAGTTAGTGGGTTTGTTGATTATTTGTTAACAAATGCTAAAGCATTCAGAGTGGTACTCAGATACAGTAATATTCCTATCAATGTACACCTTACTAGGTAGAATTTAAGAAATATTTTGAAATCCACTGGGATTAGATAATGCATGTAACTTCTGGTAGTTTCACTGTAATAGAGAACATATTTGACTGATTGAATGACAAAGACTCCCTGAACGCTTAATGAAGACAGCACAGGCGTATAGTGGCATTAAAAAGATTTTGATTAAATGTTTATTTACCCCAGGAGGTGTGTGTGAGTGTGTGTGTGCACACATAAGAGAGCGAGTGAGAGAGAGAGAGAGCGAGCGTAAAGGCCTATATGAAATGTAAAAAAGGCAGGCAGAGAGGAGGAGTTCACTGTCAGTACGAGGGTCCCTTGGCCTCGCCTCAGGCTAAGATGCTGCATTAAAGATCCACCAGTCTCAGGGCCAGTATTAAACACTCTCACTTCTTCTGTCCCCTTATAGAAATATGCACCCCTCCGTATATTTCCAGTATAGTGTTAGATGAGAAATGATGTTTTACTTTTCCTTGCCACTGGCAGAGTGAGAGAAAGAGAGAGAAAGAAAGACAGAAACAGAGAAGAAAAATAAACAGCATTAGCAAGACTGAAGTGAGCAGCTTTAGCAGAGAAGGACTTCTTTGAAGACTTACAGCCTAATCCGATCTGCTGAACCGTCATCTATGTCTCCGCTTTTGTTTCCCAGACTCTAAGACCGACTCCTGCTGGAGACATAGATTGGGGGTCAATGGATTCACACTGAAGACTGCAGAGGAATAAGAGAGCTTTTGTTGTGAGCATTAAACAGAATATTTAGATGGCTGAACATGCTTTGTTTGCACAACCACTGTTGATAATAACACAAATCCAGAGCACACTTTGCTGTAATGTAGTGGTTAATGGGTAGTGGATAATGTAGTGCTCTTGACCCAGAGAGACTGTTTGCATTTGTATTTCCATAATGCCTATATATAGACATTATGGAAAGAATTATCCAAAATAAAAAGGAACAAACTATTCCAGTACACTGAAACCGTTCCCATTTCATTCTGAATAGAAAAAAACAATAGTGAAGAGTTGAATTTCTTTTTGAAAAAGGAACATTGATTCATATGTATGTGGTGTCAAAGATGGGTAAAAATGCATCAAAATGTATCTTGTTACAAATTACAAATTACTTGTTAATAAAATGTATCAAATAAATTACTAATAAGGTGTCAAGAAATGTATCGATATCTCATAATCTAAATGTGTTGAAATCCAAAAGACTGCTATTCAACTTGTTTTACTCTTGTCAAATACAAACAACAAAATACTCAAAAGTAATTAAATGCATATTTCAAATACATTTAATTGAAATACTGCCCATCTCTGTGTGTAATAGTTACTGAAATTAATATTTGTTAGCTATTGTGGTTTTCATCATATTGCCTCTCATTTTAATGGAATAATTCAGGTCAATTCCTTGATGACAAATTTCCTGGCAATCCTCTGGTAAAGCCCTGAACAGGTGCAGATTATGTCCCTTGACAAATATTAGCATTATATAACATTATGCACTCAGGTCTTTAAATAGATGATAGTGAAGGCTCCATTTTATATTCCATCTGAAATACATGACAAAAAAATGACTGGATAATCAAAAATCTTCCAAAAATCTGAAACAGTTATCAATGCTCACAGTTATCATTTGCTCAATTTCTGCTGACTTCACCACAACGCATTGGCTTATCAGATGAACTGAGAGATCCACGCTGGAAAAGGAGCTTGGAAGGTCAAGAGGAATGTATTGTCAGACTTTGTAAAGGAGGCCTAGTGGAGCTTGACAAGGAAGCAATTGACAATTTGAGTTTGTTTGAAAGAAATGGAAAGGAAGCACATGAAAGACCTCTCCCTCTGAACATCAAGTGCTCCAACCCACTGACAAAGGCTTGAAGGTCCATATGGGATAGGGGCTGGAAGAACATGGTAGACCTTAAATGCTTTGACAGCAGTTAAGTTTAGTCACATTAATATAATAGTGAGAACCCACACCTATGGGCCCACAGTGCAATTTTGTAGACGTATGACACTGGCTCCATTTATACTGCTCCCATTCAATTACCATCCCATCTGGACATTGCTGTTTTTGCTGCCACAGCAGTGACAAGCGAATTCACTTCTGAGGACATCAAAGCTGGTTTGAACACTCAAATCCCCCTATAGCAACTGTAGCTCAAAGGACAGTGGGTACAGTGACTGCCAATTAGGTGTTCCAACGAGCACCATTAGATCCCAAAGAAAAATAGATGTTTCAAAGAAGCACACTGAGAAGAAAGTGCTGTTTTATGAAGGCTACTAAAGCATTTTATGCCATTGGAGTGTAATGCATTATATCTCTGCCTTTGGCTTGTTGGCATTGGGTTTTGAAGGACAAACTGGTGTTTTAAGGGGACTTACTCACCTTCAGGTTGTTAGATGTTGGAGCTGAGTGCCATTTGATGGTGCTTTCCAATAAACCCATAATACATGGAGTGCCCTTCAAATTCTATTATCACGATCATCGATACACAAGACTGGGCAAAGCAGGGAAAAAGCAGAGGTTGGCTGAATCCCAATCATAGACAGCTAAAAGATATAACATCACTCTAAAGCATTTTTCATTATTGGTGCATCGCAAAGGTGCATCAAGTAAGATTTTATTGTCCCACAGCACAAAATAATCATAATATATCTACAGAGGTCTAAAATGGTTGTTGATCAATACCAATGACTCAACAATTATTTCAGCAGATGCTGAGATTTCTGGCTTTCAAAAACTCAGTCCGGCCTGTACAAAGATGGAGAACGACGGTGCTACCAGAGAGTGAGCGGTGTCACAACACATTTCATTCTCGAGCCAAGAAAAACAAATGACAACGCTGTATAAATTGGAACCTCTTCACTTGATGTTTCTGGTGGATCTCTGCTGTACTTAGCTAGCTTACTCGTTCTTGTTCATTACAGGCCACATTACATACACCGAGACCTGCCGATGTTGCAATTCCTTGCTCGCTGGTTTCTAAAAGTCATAAATTACTTAAGGGAATAGTGGTAGATGATATTTGCTGTCAGCACTGAATACAGATTACTACTACTACTACTACTGAATACAGAGGCCATATAATATTTGCTCAGCATATATTCTCTTTTTCAGCAACACCCCACTTCACTCATGTAGTTACAGTCATACACACCTGAAATCTTACCTTTGGAACCACAGACCTCTGCCACCGGCCACTGAGGAGCTCCACTGGACCAATTGGGGATTAACTGACTTGCTCAAGGGCAATTTGACATAGTTGTTGATGGTAGGGAGGACCAAACCCTGTCAACACTTTTCAGACGGGTCATCTACTCTCTAATAGGGTAAGAGCATGCTGAGAATCCAAAAGAGCTTTCTGACACCCAAATTAATGGACACTTTCAATCTAATTCCCCCCCATACCTTCTCCTATCCTGCTATCATTCAATCTGTTTGCACTTTGAGCCTTTCAACACATTGGCTTTTCAATCTGGGGTTCTCCTGCACGGCATTTTTCCACTCACAGTGAGATACTTTTAACATCTATAATAACATCTATTGGCTGGTCTGCAGGCTACAAGTGTATATTTGTTGATTAGAATTAATGACCACTCTGCCTCTCCTTAATCTTACTAGTTTATCAATTTTCAATTAATCTGGATGTTCAGATTTGTAAATGCCACAGCGCTGGTTTTGTGTTCCACAGCATCATGTAGTTTTGTTGTGATAAAAAAAACATTTGTCACGTATGAGTGTTTGTTATGATTCCAGCAGCCTTTCCCAATAACCTCAGCCAGATGGTTTCCAAATTTGCTTTGTGTTTTGCTCAGCAGTGTTGTCCATCTTCCATCTCCAAAGCATTCATAAACCTGTGGTCTTCCCAGCCAATAATTCGATCACCATTGTTTCCACTTCAAACACATTCTGTTTCTAACCACTCTGTCCTGCAAATTTGGCTTCTTTTTTTGACCCTTGAACCAGTATGGTCATTCCATCAGTACTAGTTCATCCTTGACTCAACCTTTATTGGATTCTGCTCAATTGACTGTCAGGTTTTTGACAGACGTACCGCAGCATCATCACAATGCTTTGCCATTGAATTCCCATACTTGACCACTGGTCAATTCTATTTGACAGGTGAATAGGATGTACCTGTGACTTGATGATAGTGCCTGCGGAGGTTATTGGGGCTAGGTCCAGGTCTGAGGGCAATATATTCTCTTTCCTAATCGGTAGGCCTGCTCTGAAGGTCATTTAGAAGTTTGGGCCTGTCCACTCTCTCTATTGATAATATTGAATAAGTAAAATGGGATGCTTGATTCATAAGGAAACATTTCAATTCTGAATTGAAATTTCCCTTTGGAGCAAAATTGTGCCTTCTGTGATATTGTTAGGCATCAACTTCCAGCAATACCTGCCCGCTGGAGTGTTGTGTTCACGGCCTATATCTTGATAACTGCAAACAGGTAAAATTACCCCTTCTGTGACAGGTTGTACTGATAACAGAAAAAGCATGATCTTGGATGACTTTAATTGATAAATGTGTATGAAGTATGATTTTCAGATGACTGGAGGGATAAGTTAGTGAATGACCACTATTGATTAACAGCCCATGTTGGCGGTTAATGTCTCAGGAACTTGTATAACCGGATCTAAGAAGAAAACTATAAATATTATCCCAAACCTTAACAGTGATTACATGATATTGTTCAGCAGATGCATCGGCCATATTCTACATTCTGAAGACAGCATAGAGAAATACTACACTCAATATATGGCAGCAAACATTTTCCTTATCTCCTTCTTCACCTTGGATTGGGCTGGTTTGTGACGAGCATGCCTAAATTGATTTGCCAGGAGAATATTGACTGCAAAAAATAAATGGATTGCAGAGGAAGCGTAGTGCAAGCCTCCCCTCCGTCCGGAAGGAGTATCTCCCGTGTTGATCAACAGACGTGTTGTGCCAGATGATATGCTATTAATGAGAGGCTGCACATTGTGAAAGAGATTATGGATCAGAGCTGGATTTGCCAAAGGCTCCCCACTCTAAAACCCATCCCTGCTCATTTTTAAACATTGGTTTAATCATTTAACATTTCAAGTTTTTTTTATTGATGATGTTATTCCATTGAGAGGAACTGGCCTAGATCTAAGAGGGGCACCAAAGCATCCGACTTATCAACATTATTAAAAACTAAAAAAGTAACATAATTGGCACAGGCACAAAGATTAGAACCAGTCAGCATAAAATAAAGCTTGTAGAAAAATACAGATTTATGATTGGTGTATTGATCGTGGTAGGTGGGCTCACATGGGTACAAACTTGGAACAGGTTTCTGATCAGTGTTCCCAAGCTCCAAGACAAATTGTCGAGATTAAACATGTCCTGATCCCCTATTAGTTAACTGAGCAGTGCCTACGTGTCCATAAACAAGTTTGGCCCCACCGCTACCAGTGGAATCAGCCCCATTAGCCCCAAAGAGGTGTTGGTGAACTTGAGTCACAGAGCGACCCAGGGCCAAGTCCAGGTGCAGGTGGCTAACAGCCCGACTCTGAGCCTGCCGTGACATGTTTTTTAGTTGTACATTTGTGTGAAAGGAGCACTTGAGGTGTGGAAACCCAGGGCCACCACAGAGTGCTAATGCGGGTCTGCCACTGACTGTATGGAATGACTTTTATAGCCATGCACGCATGAAAAAATTGCAACAACACAGAAGTAAATCATTAGGTCACCACAAGTTCTCAAGACTCAGAGATTGATGGGAGTAATGTGTTGTTAATGGTCATATTCTGCATCCACTTAGTACTGATCTATTGTTGCTGTGTGGGGCTTTAATGACCGTGGTGGGCGGGAGATGATTGGCCCTAATATCATTTGTCTTCCTAATCATGTGTTTATCACAGCTAGGTCTGTGGAGGGTCTCTAGTGAGTCATGTTTAAAACCTTGCGCTATACTCCTCGTTGCTGGATGAACCTGGACAGCCCACTTGAAAGGAAAGTCATCATTAACATGCACAGAGAGGTTAGGACTATCCGGCTGCAGGGGCAGAAAGACGGGCATGAATCATCATTAAAAGATGACGTGGCACAGGGTCACATTTACCAGTTACTACAGCAGTGGTCAGAGCATAGGCTGTGTAGAGCGTATTTCTTTCTCTAACACCAGCACCGTACAGCTCAATAGAGATAAACTATTCTACAAATAACTTCTGGGGCCTCACTTTTGTGATATTGAACCACTCCATTCACTGTTAATTGCCTCAGTGTAAGGTTAATTGGCTTGTATTGGAGCCAGGAAATCCAATTAGCTTGGTTGTTATTCCACCCACTCATTGATCTACTTGTTTTGATCACAAAATAACTGTTTTTACAAATGAGATCAGGAAAGACGCTGTGGGTATGGCAGCTGTATTTTGTGTTATAGACAAGCCTTGATATTGTAGACACACCTTGCCTGAATACCTTGATTGAGATTCATTCTTATTGTGTTAAATCTCAGACTTACCCACGCTCTAGTCTAGATGGACAATTCTGGTCTATTAAAAGTTATATGAGGAAAACAGAAAAGGACTGAGAGTTGGCAGCAAAGTGAGAAAAATGAGGGGAGGAGGCTAGAATGGGAGTGGGCTCTCTGAACCAGAAAATCACAGTTACTGATCCTGCTTTTCTTCCCCTACAGATGATACATGCTTGCTGTTGGCGCAGGAGGAATAATCCCAGACACAATCTGATGGACATAATGTGGCTCTAATACTGACAAAGACTTCTCAACAGTGCCAAATTATCTACTGTGAATGTGACCAGAGGGAAAGTGTTAATTGCAAGCCATGACATATACGGTTCCACTCCCTTTTTTGTTATGTTGATGAACAAAAGATGACTTCTGTCAAATGCTATTCCCAGCATCTGTGCCAAAATTGTTGCCCATGTTTTTTAGGCAATTTGAAATAGGTGGACGGTTGGATTGAACTGTCTATATATAAAAGCACAGGCGTCGCGGCCATGACAGATGGATCCACACGTGGAACAATGGCTATATGAACTGATGGATGGAGGGATGGATGGATGGATAGATGAATGGACGCCTGCAGAAAAATAGACAGGAATGATAAATGGGCAGAGGACAAATGTTATAGCCTTTCGTATACAAAGAACACCTGACCATCAAACCTTTAAGATGACAACAATATCAGACGCAGGCTTTTCTAAGAAGCATACGGACCACAATTCCAGTGTGGTAATGTGTGGATTATTGCACCATTTGAAGATTTTATTGTTGCTAATGTTCAGTGGTTTTCTGGTCCATTGCAGAGGGGCCCCTTGATGTGCAGGACGGGTGTGCTGTGTGCGGGAAATGTCAATGACGATTAGCATAAGAAGAGGGAAGGGCAGGTCACTCGATGCATATTCCACAGCCCATTGGCTCAAGAGTATTAATAATAAAACAACACAATAAGGGGCTCACTTACTAGTCCACTGCTGCGCTGCGGATCCATTCAGAATCAATTGTATTTTCTTGTGCGTGAGTGTGTACGGGTGAAATATTCATTCTGTACACTGTTCTGGGCTCCAATTAAAGAGCCCCTGTGTGGTTGGGTGTGTATGCATGTGTTCAGTCTGTGTGTGTGTGTGTGCATCTTTGTGTGTGTGTGTGTGTTTCTATGATTCTGTCTTTCTGTCTCTTTATGCAAGGGTCCAAACCACTGACCTTAAGGA
>CABFOQ010013842.1:15732-53645 GCA_900660455.1 Gephyroberyx darwinii | reverse complement strand
ATCGCTCTGGACCAACTATGGAGATGGCTAATCAGTCGATAGATTTTGGTTTTGGTTCTTTTTGCCTCTCTGCCCCGCCGCTCTCTTGCCTTCAGCTGGCTCAGGTTTCTGACTGTCATGTTGGACTCAGGCTGCCAGGAGAAGACACTAATGGTGGTGATCCTTCCCGTTTCCAGACTCTGTGTCAGAAAGCAATAGCAAGATTTTTTTTTCTTCTCCCCCCCAATTGCTGTATCGATTACTGCGATAAGTATACTGCGGGTGTTTTGTTAACTTAATCAGGTGGAAGAGGAATTGCCCATTTCAAACCCAGGCCTGAGTTGTTTGGTTAACACGAGATGGACATTGTTTAGATTTGTTAGTTTTGCTGTCGTTGAGGTCTCGCCTGCACTTTGATCACAGGTTGACGCGGCTGTCAGACGGCTCTTTTCCTTCCCTTCACTGTCGGGTCAGTCTCACACTCGCACGACTGTTACGGATCTGTCACTTCCAGTGAATTCAAATGAAGGGAACACGGTTTACGACTGCGGAGTTTAATGATCAACCTGCTGGCTTTTGCTTTTCTTCTCCTCTCATCACTCTTTTTCTCTGCGGTTTCCCCAGATCTCGCCACTGCAGATGTTGTAACATAAAAGTGATTTATTTGAACCTGTACATACTGTATAAAGAGTTTTAATAGGATGATCTGTACATAATGCAGAATAAACCGTTTGAATGAACTGGCAGTGGCACAACATGCATGTTGGTTTGTATGTTCACTAACTTTGGTCACCTGGGAACTGAAACTAGTATTTCCAGTTCTACGTTAAGGGTTTCCGTGCCGGTGCTACATTTTTATTTACCTTTGATTTAAAGATTGGGCTTTCAAATTAAGCCTCACAGTCTAGGAAGATTAACAGGCTATACTCTATTTAGATATTACTTGATTTACAGTGGGTAAATGTGAGCATTTGAAGCCCAACTTTTTTTTTTTTCTTTGGATGTGAAATAACTTAGGTTGAAGACTGTTTGCTTTAATTCACAGTTCTATTCTGGTATATCAAATGCACAGCTGAACAGAAGTACAAGCCTTTTGTCATTTACTTTGAAGGTGCAAAGCATCCAAATATTCAATCAAGTAATAACTTTCTGATTGGGAGTAGTATAGCAAACTCCATAACACTTTCCCACATATGCTTACTGGTAAATAAGAGCGTGAAATGAAGAACAAACTCATCTTTGCTTTTATTGCTTGATGTTTACATAGTAAAATATCAGTCGCGTTGCAAATGGATCGGTGACTATACTGATTGACTGTTCCATTAGCTATGAGGAAGAGCCTGACTTGAAAGCTACAATGAATGGTAAAACCCTGGTTATAAAATAAGTTAAAGCTTCATCAACATACAATAATACAAGAGATAAAGAATTAATAGAAATTGTTGAAAATTTAAAACAAGTTAATTTGTCACAATTGTAACACACAAACAACAAAAACAAGTGCACACACTGGCCCTAAAGTCGACAATAAAACAATAGTGTAGCCATGTAAATAATTGTAGTGGATTTTTTTAACGGGGCAAAAGAGACCCCGTTGATGTGGAACTGTTTAAAGGTGTAAAATGAGATAATGCTGGGCAACATTACTGGTCCTATCAAAAATAGTAGTTTTCTGTAAATACCAAACTGTTGAAGTGATCCCTTATTTTTAGAATTTTAGTCTTAGTTTCCCCTCAAGCACTTGTCACAATATAAGGAAAAAGAAATGGCAAATTAGCCTTGTTAATGAACAGTACCAATGGGTACCACTAGCTGAAAGCCAGTTAATTATCTTGGAGTTAGGATTACTCACTGATTTCAGTATGGAATGCTAAAAAAGCTAATGTGCCATTTTTAGGAAGCTGAAGGGTTTTGAAATGTTTTCCTCGTAATGGGACAAGTGCTTGGAAAATTACAAACTGTTGACTCTAATTCTCAAGGTGGCCTTTAAAAGGAGACCACCGGGCACATTGGTTAGGAAATAGCTAGGCTAACAATTGGTTCCCTTTGAATTGAGAAACTGCTCAGTTTCTTAAAAAAAAAAAAAAAATCCTCTGCTTTCCTGGCAACCGCTTTCATTTCTACGGTTAAAAAGTTGAAGCTGCACATTCAGCGCAGAGTGATTTGGTTTCCTGAGGTTTTCAGTGCAAAAAGTGCCAACAGAGTGAGGTACTACTGGCCGGTAGCTGTGTACGGCATGTCCTTGAGATGAGTTCCATCGAAAGACGACCTCGCCACGACCCAGATCATGCTCAAGAATCTGGATCAGTTCTGGGGGGTGGAGTAGAAGGAGTGGTGCTGGTTGCTCTGGTCCGGGGGGTTGTTGGCAAACAGGAGAGGGGCGGTCTCCGATCCATACCAACTGGGACAGAGCAAGAGGGGGAGGAAGCAAATTAAGTACAAATACAGAGACCAACCCTTCCAGTGTTTGCTGAGGAAAAATAACAAAAATCTAACATGTCAACATGATGCTTTAATGTTACCCCAAGCTGTGAAAAAACACAATGGTGAAGTACCTTGCATTTCTGGGTCCATTTTCTCAACTGGAAACTGTGCTATCACTATTGCTAATGCTCTGTCCACCTACATGTATAAGTCACAGTTGAATGTAACAAGTTCACACCGGTTCTCTCGGGGGTTGTCAAAAGTCATTCTGGGAAATGTAGGAATTTACTAACTTAAGTAGAAGTAGAGTACACATCATCACAAAATAACATCATCACAAATTGATGTTATATAATGTAAAAATATCTGAGAGTGCCATTTAATGCGTGTTTTCACTTTCAACGTGAAAATGAAAACAACTGTACACATATCGAAACATAAGTCTGCATGGCTGGGCTGATGTCTCACTGGAAGAACAGTGCACAATTGCAACATTTTTATAAACCCTCTAAAAATGAAGTTATGGTAAGAGAATAAAAGTTGAGACATCTTCGGTCATTCGGGACCTGCCCTGCAGACACCCTGCGACAAAGGAAGCTATCACTGGGACAACAGGAACCCTGTAGGTCAGAAGCGGCTGTGATGACAATACCTAGCGTGTGGATGTGCACCACGTGCCCAGGGAACAGGCGAGTCCTCGTCACTCCCTTGAGGGTCGTCGAAGAAATACGGGCGAGGTAGAACCCTGTTGGTGATGGCCATGTTGCTGCCCTGGGAAGATCAGAAATAACACGGATGGCAAAGACTTCAATAGCTCAATACATGGACATGGATTTCATTTCTGCATGTTGCTGACTTATAGGGAGTGAGCAGGCAGGCGTTGGCCAGTAGAGAAGCAAATAGAAAGTGGATCATTATTACTATTACTACTAGAGATAAAGAGACACAAAACATTTTCAGCCCAATGTCCGTCAGACACACTAACCGTCTCTTGAGCAGGCCGGCGAACCCTGAAGATGAGAATGAGCAGACTGGTTGGTAGCAGTTCCCATATGAAGAGGATGGCGCCGAAGGCCAGGTAGCCCCTGTCCCCCAGCTCACTGCGCAAGTCAGCCTACAAGAGACAAGGCAAGCACAGGGCTGTATATATCGTTCTGTACACCCATCGGCATCTATATTTTTTGCAACACTATTTCGCAGCTAGATCCATACGATGCAGAACCAAATTAAATTACCTGGTCGGAGATGTTGTACCAGTCGAAGTCGAACGACTCCACCCGGTGACTCTGGGACAGAATGAGGACGGTCAGGTTGTAGCAGGCTCGGCTGGCAAACAGCAGGATGACTGCTGTGCCCAGCGCTGCTGTACAACATACTGTGGTCCCCTGGTCAGGTACAAGTACACCGTTAGCCTGGAAGAATTACTGACAAGGATATAAAGTGGATGCAGTATGGTTATACACCTTCACCGCTGATATAAAACTTTTACTTTTTAAACTGTTGTAACTTATGTTTATTGGTGTATTTTTACTGTGTGTGTACTACGGTGTCAAACTGTTTTACAAAGCACCTTGCTGTTCAGGTAGGGGCTGGTGGAGCGCGAGTGTCGGGTCAGGAGCAACAGCAAGGCGGCCAGGCACACCGCTTCCAGGATGAAGAGCAGGTCGTTGACCAGAACTCGCACCAGGACCAGATTCCAGGTCAGCTCCCCCGACCCATCGCTGCCTCGCTCCCCGAGAACCGCACAGACCGCGTTAACACACAGGAAGATGGCGCTCAACGCTCCGTACGTGCACCGTGCCAGCCACCTTGGGAGGAGAAACACAGGTTTATACCACACACTAAATTTCTCTGTGAACTCCCAAAAGCTTGCTACAGTATGATTCTAGGACTTAACTGTAGAGTGGCACTTACAGTCCTCTGTCCACCTGTGAGCTGTACATTTCTCTTACTTTGAGTAACACCTGTGGCAGGAGAGGAAAATAAACAACAGACTGATCTCAAATTTTCAGAGAAAATGAAAGTGAAAGCAACAGAGGTGTTAAATGTGCATCTCAAGATAAATGTGACCAGTTTTGTCAATCCAAAATTAGCGGCCCAAAGTCCAGCACTGAAAAACAGTGTAAAGACTACGATACTCAGCAGTCATTTCATCATTATATTTATTGCAGACCAATGTTTTTTACACTCATCCTGTCAATTCCTATTCCTGCTGATGGCAGTATTGCATATCCTTACTGCCAATGTATCCTAGCCTGAATAGAATAACCCATGCGTGATCAGCCCCATTATCACCAGTCTCACCTGAGTGAAGTACAGGTTGATAAGGTTGAGAGTGAAGAACTGCAGACACACGGGGAAGCAGTACAGCAGCCAGTAGACCGGAATGGGCAAGTGATTGGCTTCCAAAGCATTGCGGAAGTAAAAGGAGAACAGGGTGGTGCGGAGGGCTGCCCAGAATAGGCACAGGAACAGAAAGACACTCTGGTAGCTACACCGCTTGTGTCGGTAGAGAAAGAGAAGCCAGAGCTGGGCATACACCACCAGGAAAAGGCCAGCATACAGAGCGGTGTAGAGAATGGTGAAGCCAAGCTGGACCGACGGGGCAACAGCTGGACGCAGGGGGACCGGCGGAGGCAGAGCAGAGGAGTTGGGAGGAATGGCAGGTGTGACGGGAGCTTCCATTGGGGTCCAGGACTGACCACTACAGGGCCCAGTGGTGACAAAAGAGTATCCTCTTGTAGTTAGTTATTAGGAGCACATCTAAAAAAAAGTGCAACATAAAAAGGCAATGGTGTAATAGAGGCCATGTTAGGGACACCATCCATCGTAGTAGAGAAATCATAGCCTGAGGCCTGATAGCAAACACAAATTCACATGTCAGCAGGTCAAAAACAAAACACAGACAGTCTTTAAGCTGGTTATTAGCTACATACAATGGATTCATTATAAAATTATGCAACGGTCACAGTATAGTTGGATGCTCTCTCACAAGATTAACTTTTTAAAAATGATTTATAGCGTCTAGAAACATTAGTGCAACAAGTGACTCAACAATGGAAATCACAAAGCTGAGTAATAGTCATATGATGTCAACATTAGAGAAACAAAAAAGAAAGTGGAATTTAGCTAAAATTATATTAAATTAAGGAGAGAAAAAAATTCCCTATTACTGTATTCATAGCAGCTTCACATCGATGTCACTTTTACATTTATGTAGGAAGTGCTTAACAGGGTAAAATTTAACAATTAGCCACAAGCTTAATCTCAGAAAACCAGCACAGTCAGCACGCAGTATGTAGACAGCTGGCTACTTTTTAACTGACTGATGACGAGAGCCTCCTATGCCTGTTATGTCCCTTGACACACCTGAGTGACCGGTGCAACAGCACAGGAACAAATGGTCAACAACTTCAACAACAGCTAACAGCTAAGCTAACTATTAGCCAACTGTAATTGATTAATGTTAAGGTCAACTTTATGATACTTACATCGCGTATGCTTTGCTAGCTAGAGAGTAAGATCAAACGTCGTTAATCATTAACGCTGAAAACGAACCTTATTTGTATGGAATATTAAGCATTAGGTCGAGCAGCTCTTCTTCTTCCCTTCCCAGCAGACAACTGTAATCCTCCACTTCCGCGTTGTATCAGCCTGCGTAGCATGTAATGGGCGGAGTCAGGACATTCACATTCCAACCGCCAATCAGCGACTACAGGAAATCGCGGTTTCTTCAATTCTTTGTTTACTCTTCTTGTGATCCTGTAAATGTCACCGCTCTAAAAAGTTAAACAAATTTCAGTAGGTTGCGTCTAGTTCGCCGAGGCTGTAATTTCACAACGCTAGCGAGTTTCCCGATGCAAAAATTGTTTAGAACTCATCCTCATTATTCGCCTAACCACGGGGAACACTGGATAAACTACCTTTACGTTACGTGTTGTCCGTTAACCTCACGTCGTGAAAGAGGTGCATTAAAAAAAGCCCAAGATGTCGATGGTACTACGATCGAGAAAATCCGTCCCAAGCAACTCTGCCAATAAGGCGGATGAGGTACAGTTTAAAACGAGGAGGTCTACGCGCCCGAAGGCTAGAACTACGTTTGTGGAGGTGGGTATTTTTATTGCTAAGCTTTTCCGCCTCCTCTTCCTCCACTACCGAAATTTCATAGCCACGTAGCTTGCTTGCTAGCGTTAGCTGGCTAACTGCAGAGAGAGAAGCGAAAGAAAAATACTGAAGGGAACAGTGGAAACCAGTCTGTCATCAGCTGCAGCACAATAACTACGTATATTGCTAGGCAATTAACATCACATTTATTTAACTTAGCTTAGCTAGCAAAAGTTTGGTTTATTTTATCGTGAATGTGAACCATTGCCTCCAGCCAAGCGGTGCTAACTTATTACAAAGCAAGTTAACAGTAATACATCATGGTAAGTTTTGTTGCATCCAAACATAGAGAGTGCATCTTTTTTCCCCTCTTTTTTTTACCATTGCGTGGTGATTATTTATGACACAACCTCTACAGTTTCCCCAGGTTTCTAATAACGTGGGATTCAGAAATTTAACGTCATGATTTATCATTAGACTGTCTTTTTCTTTCTCCTCACTGACCATATGAATGATCTGATCCACCCAGGAGACAGATGAGTCTGACACTGAGTCTGTGCAGAGCCAAGTGATGGAGAGAGATGAGAGTCCTCCACCTCAGTCAGAGGAGGAAGTTGCTGAGGGGCCAAGTGCAATGGTAGGGGTGTATTGTCACTGGCAGAAAGCCGGAACAAAGAAACCTTTTGTGGACAGATGTTGCATGTACAGGCACAGAAAAGCATAGCTACCTAGATCACACAGGATCACGGGTGTGGTAGACCTTTTATTTGTTTTGACCCTTGATGTTAATCCTAAATGATCTTATGTCTCTGCAGCAGCATATAATAATCAGGAAAGTTTGTGCGCAAGTGCAGTAAATTAAACACATTCTAGGAATGTGGTTAGATCACAAGGTTCCATCTGGCCTAGCAACAATTAAAAAATACACTTGTGGCTGACTTTTGTATGTTTTCCTGTGGGTGTTTTGAGACTGAAAAGACACTACGGTTTTTAACTCTGAGCTTTTTTCTTTTTTTTTTTTACACTGAACTTTGTTATTGCATGTCTTGGTTCTATGCAACTAAGGGTACTGCTAGAAGGCTATTCTCAATCTCTGGGTTAAAATATATCTGCACAGGCTTAGATGGGTGATACATACAAGAAGATGTTTATTTTGTTTTCATGTTTTCTACAATAGTGCCATTTTAGTAAAGTTATCTTTTCCTCAGGGACTGCAGGCCTGTAGTGTATTGTTGGACCGTCTCAGACCAGAAGAAGACACTGAACAAAAAGAGTTTGAGGAGAAAGAAGACATGAGCCGCAAAAGTGGGAAGCAACCCCAACCTGTCTCTCGAATCCCAACTTTTCAAAGCACTTTGACCAAAAAACGACCCACTAGCAGCAGCCATAATGCAGAGGCGGCTCTTTCTAAAAATGATGCCTTCGGTCATGTAGCTCAGCCGCCCGAGAAAGCTGGCAGTGCAAGTGTGGAGGTTTCAAAGTCCAAACTGCCCGGCATCAGAGAAACAGCACTTCCTTTACCATCAGTCCGCATCCCCAAAGGCGGCCTTGAAGCCCCTTCTCCCGCCTGCAACACAGAACAAGCTGCCATGTCAGCCCATAGCTCCCTAACACCAAAGAGTACCGGTTGGATAGAGAAGTCTGTGCAGCACCATCTCATGACTGTACACCCCAGGCCTGCCCTCAGAGAAGAGCTAGTGGACTGTGCCTCAGAAAAAGTAGCCAACATCATCCCAGATGACTACATATCTCGCCTTTCACATGAGGGCTACCTCAGCCAGATGCCACAGGAAGACACAGGAGAGAAGTGTGGGGTTGAGGTTGAAAGGGAGACTTGCCTCCCTGCCTCTAGTCATGCTGAGAGGTTGGAGTCTGAAGAGCTGGATCAGGAAAATGAGGAGATGCTTTGTCAGATGAAGTCTATTGTGGATGAAGAACCCCCATGGGAGACAGACCCGATGAAATGTAATCTTGTACTTGAAGAGGACGATGGATCATCATCAGACGTTCAATATGTAGATGATTTGGCAGTTGAGAAGTCTGGTGTTGGGAGCATCCCAGAATCAGGGGAGGTGAATGGCCATCATGTACAGTATACAGACGAGGGCAATGTACCATCAAAGTCTTCAACTCTTGCAGAGGAATGCACTAATGCTGAAAAACCCACCTTCCCTGCAGCATCAAAGAGACCAACCAAAGCTAAATCAAGCCAGTCAACAAAGGTGAGTTGTGCTGCTCTATTCGGCTAATAGATTCCTTTAATATCCATGATATTGGTTTCTTGTAGTAATCTGAGTCGATCTTATGAAATGAACTTCACCACACCCTGTACACGCTGTAACTGCTTTGAATGCAATCCTTAAACTTCCTCATTCTCTTGTCAAGTTGTGGTGGCTTTTCCCGTCTCTTGATAAGGCTAAACCATCGGTTCAACTTCTCCCAATTTGCAGGGATCAGCACACTCCAGTTTTGCCCTCTTCTGCCTCCTGCCCACCACCTTGCTTCTTCTCGGGGGGTTTGGTCAGCATGTTTGGCACTACGGGCTTCCCATGTCTGTGGCCCAACTCATGGCTCAGCTGGAGTTGCACTGGCTGGAGGGCTTTGGCTTAGTACCAGAGCCTTGTAGCTCTGACTGTCGGTGAGAAAATATGAATTAAGTGTCAACAGATCCAGTCTACTTTGAAAACTTCAGAGTTTGTCAGTATTATACAAATTCAACATAGCCAGTCAACAGGATATTTCAGGTTTTTTAGAAGAATATGTGATTTATCATAAACCGAGTCCTTTTGTCCTATTGAAGAAAAAACAGCCAAACTCTTCCTCAGGGTTTTGGTTCTTGAGAAATTTGAGGCAGAATTAGCAAAACTAACCCTTCTCTTAAAAACTACATGCAGTACATTCCACACCTTTCGCTGTTTCATAGCATACTTTATTATCCCACTTTCAATATCCCAATAAGCAAAACACTGACATAGCAGCTTTTTGGGTGAATTTTTTAGCCTTAATTTATACAGCGACGGTTGATTGACCATGCAAGCAGCACCACCCTGCTTCACATTCATTCAGCTCCACACAGTCATGCCCGAGAGCTGCCCAGTACAACCACAGTCTTCTACTGTTGGCCACTGAGCAGCTATTGCTAACAGTTGTTGAGGGAGGGGAGAGTGTTATTCATTTACTTTCCCTGCCCAGATTTTCCCACTCGGTCTGGAATTTAATGTAACAGTGGCCAAATCTGGACTCCAGTCTTTTAGCACACATTTTTCAGAGCGACAAAAATCAGACATATTTGAGGGGCTTAATATGAAATTTCTTCTTAAAGAGTATGTGTCCGGATTTGGCCATGTTACATTAAACCACCAACGTTGTGGTCACATGGACTCCCAGTTCATGATAAACCAGATAGGCTTTTTAAAATCCTGAACTGTCCTGCCTGCATTGACTTGTATGAGTGTTGTAGCTTGTGTTGCCCTCTCTCCTGCTCAGAGTACATCTGGTGGAGAGCATCCCTGTGGGCCTTTACCCGGATGCCCCCTCGTCCCTGCTGAACATCTCAGACAGCTGGCTCGGTCTGCTGGACAAAGCCAACAGCTCGGTCCACATCGCCGCTTTCTACTTCACACTCCGAGCCTCCGATATGCAGCTCACTGAGCCCACCGATTCTCAGGTCAGCACGATGGCATGCCTTGTTCTTGTTATGTAGTATATAAAGTAATTTGACCTGAATCCCAGTCATTTGTAAACACCTTTATATGTGTGATATTATTCCTACATGATCTGCAGGGAAGAAAGGTCTTTGAGCAGCTGATGCAACTTGAATCCAAAGGTGTGAAACTACAGATTGCCGTCAACGCCCCCCAGACCTCAACCCAAGACACAGATGAATTGGCTTCAACAGGTATTCCAACACTGTGGAGCTCATTGTGTTCTTACTGTTATGTGCGCCCCAAATTAAAGCTACACTAGACAACATTCTGCAACATCTTATCAGCCTAATCACAAAGTTGGACAATAGAGAGGAGCACCCCGTCCCCGCTAATTCACCCTATTGGCACTAATGAAATTCTGCTGTTGGCTAATGACACTTCTCCGCCCACAAGAACTGACGAATCAAAATTTAAGAGTGTCTCCTGAACAGCAGTGGGCGATCTGTCCAGAGAAAGCTGGACTCACCAACATGTGGTCTGGCCAGGTTGGTAAACGTGCTGTGTGCAGTTTATTGACGTCGCCTCACATGACTTTTGGGTATTTGGGTAAATTTTAACTTCTAATTAATTTATTTTTGGAGAGGAGAGGGTGTAATGTTTGCAATTTTATCGAACAGGACATTTTGAGGGGCGTCTAAACCTCTGGATTCATTTGTCATTGTGTCAGGTGCAGAGATCAGAGGGGTAGATCTCCAGTCTGTGACCGGAGGTATCATCCACACCAAGCTGTGGGTGGTGGATCAAAAGCACTTCTACTTGGGTAGTGCCAATATGGACTGGCGCTCTCTAAGCCAGGTATGATCTAAGGCGAAGCACTGATCATGTTTAGAGTGAATATATTTCAGCCACTTGTTGTTTTCTGTCTGCTTCATTGTTCAGCGCTGAGCCCTGACAGAGTAAACATGCACATCCTGATCTTTGTTCAACCAAGGTGAAGGAGATTGGCGTTTCCGTGGAGGACTGCAGCTGCCTGGCTCAGGATGCGTCTCGAATCTTTGGAGTGTACTGGGACATCGGTGCTGGGAAGAATGGATCCCTGCCGCCTTACTGGCCTGCCCGCCACTCTGCTCTGTCCAGCTCCCAGCAGCCCCTGCGCCT
The DNA here is from genome assembly GCA_900660455.1 of Gephyroberyx darwinii. Taxonomy (NCBI): domain Eukaryota; kingdom Metazoa; phylum Chordata; class Actinopteri; order Trachichthyiformes; family Trachichthyidae; genus Gephyroberyx; species Gephyroberyx darwinii. The sequence goes on along the minus strand of CABFOQ010013842.1, from coordinate 42,333 downwards.
GAAGTTCAATGGAGTACCCGCTTATGTCTACCTGTCTGTAAGTTCAGCACTACTCTTCAAGCTTCCTTTGGCATTTCGTAAAGCTCACTTCCCTGCTTTTCTGTAAGTGTGTATGTTTTGAGCTATTTATGAACTAGTTATATTTTTAGCACAATTTATGCATTGACATTGACATTCAGTAAATTCAAATCCTAATAATCTGTATTCGGGTTCAACCAGTGTAGATTTCTGAAGGCCTGTACTGATATCTTTAGACTGAAGTGGCCGATAGCCAATATTATGTGCTGATATTCAAGATCATAAATCAAAATCAGTATAGCCTGTTGTGATCTAGTTCTTCTTGTGCTCCTAATTGTCTCCACTGTCTGTTTTCAGAGTGCCCCCCCGCAGATTTCAGCCCGCGGCCGCTCAGACGACCTGTCCTCCATCCTCTCTGTCATCGGCGACGCCCAGAAATTCATTCACATTTCTGTTATGGACTATCTTCCTCTGTCTCAGTTCACAGAGCCACTCAGGTGACTAAACCCAAATAAATGTAGTTGTAGTTATATATTGAACGAACAGTCACAACACTGGACCTTGATTGGCAGAAAATACCAGATCCTCCAATTTAAATGAGTCAGGTCAAATTCTGCAAACTGGCCTGATTGGATGGATTTTAGCAATTCTTTAGTGAGAGGAGCCAATCAAGACCAAGTCCAGTTGTGATGCGTTGACTGGAGGTAGTCCGAAACAACCAAAGAGGAAAATGCAATAATAAATAACTTAACTTTAACCAGTCAAACAATTTTCGTCTTCATTAAACATATTTGTTCATGTATGTATATAAATAGAGGAACATTTGAATTCCTATAATAGCTTCTTGCACTGCACACATACATCGTCTTTTCCTCTACTTGACTCTTCCTCCCTGGCCGCCCCAGCCTCTGTTACTGAGACTATTGTCTTCTAGAAAGCATTGCCGACTGAAGGCTTTGACCTAACAGTGTTTTGGTTTCCTGCTCTCAGGTTCTGGCCTGCCATTGACTCGGCCCTGCGTGCTGCAGCCTGTACCAGAGGTGTGGAGGTCAGGCTCCTGGTTAGCTGCTGGCAGCACTCGCCAGCCTCCATGTTCACCTTCCTGCAGTCAATGCTGGTGCTCAACAGGCCTCCACTGGGATGTGACATCAGCGTAGTACGTTGAATGTTTTATTGCCTGGATGGCTGAAAATATGATGTGCTCTAGCCAGCTTGCTTTGAATACACAGGCCCACCTATGACTTTACTGACCTATGAAATTACTAGAAATATAAGAAGTTGATAGTGATTGGTTAGTGTCCTCTTTTTCACTGCCATAAGCTCTATATATATTTTTTTTTTTTTTGCAGAAAGTGTTTGTGGTACCTTCGACATCGGAGCGGAGGAAGATTCCATTTACACGAGTCAATCATGCCAAGTACATGGTGACAGACAGAGTCGTCTACATAGGTACCCTCTCACTAATTTAAACAACAACGACTCATACACACTCTGTATAATGTTTTGAGAACTGTTTTGGTTCTTCACACAATCACATCCAAACTTTGACCAGTGTTGAAACCATATTACTTGTGATCTGGTTTGAAAACAGCTGAAGGGTTTTGGCTGAAGGTGTGTACAGGAAAGTGCAGACCCACGCACACTCCATAACATCAATTCCAAACATTGAGAAAGTAAATTACAGGTTTAGTCAACTTACCTATACTATGAAATCACTCCACTACATTTGAAAGCTTTGAGGAAAGATTCATATCCATGGTAAGTATCAGCTCAACCTGATTGCTACTGGCTTTTAGTTCAGTAGATACTTTTTCTATAATTTTCACCACTAATGATCAACAATCACGCACTATTACAAACCCCTACCCCTGATTTTTCTTGGCACACACCTTCCTAAACCATTCCTGGAGGTCTTAAATTTAAGTTGACTTCCAGGCAGCCGTTTATCCAGCTGTTTAGTTAATTTTTTAAAACACTTAAATAACATAACAAATAATAAATAACATAAATAACATCATCAAGGATATCACAGTAAATCCAGAGAGTCGTTTCCACTGTGGTGAGCTCCCTGGTGGATCCTCTTTAGACCTTAAGGAGTATCAAGTCCTGGGTCTGCCCAGTGTTGAATGTTGCTGTGTCCACAGGGACATCCAACTGGTCGGAGAACTACTTTACCCAGACGGCCGGCGTGGGCTTGGTGGTGAACCAGACTGGCTCGGAAGTTGGCGAAGGCCAGGCGACTCTGCAGAGCCAGGTGGAGGAGCTCTTCCTCAGAGACTGGAGCTCCCGGTACGCCAGCACGCTCTCTGTTGACGACGTGGATGTCTGCCCTCGACACCAACACTGAGGGGTTTTGTTTGTTGCAGAGAAGAATCCCACATATGGAAACCACTTGAACTTGATTTGCACTCAGGTGGAGACCAGCTTGCTATACAGTATTAATTAAATCAGTTGTCTTGCTCTTTGCTATGACTATGGCTATGTCATTTTACTGGATGTATTTACATTTTTATATTTGGCAAAGTTTGCATACGTTTACTTTCATTCTGTTTTGACAATGTTCTCACGGTTAGAATGACGAGCATTTTGAGTAGAGGCATGTTACCAATAAGGGAAAAATACTATGTACAACTTGGGTAATAATATTTTATGCCTGGAGCATTTTGTATGTTGTTCTCAAAATGTCTGTTTTGCAAGTCTCTCATGTAGGAAATAAAATGTAGGAAATGTATTAACACTGTTATAATCACCCCTTCAATACTAGAGTCTCCTTTCACACATGATCACCAACTCTCAAACAAGTCGTTCTTTTTGAAGATCAGTACAATAATGAACAGATTAACTCCCTTTGTCTTCACCCCTTGGGGAGATATGTGTTCAAGATGATGGTTTATTTGACAGGAACAGTCTCAGGCACCTTTTACTTTATGTACATTAGATGGTATTAATGACGTGTCTTGCCTGTAGTGTTTACTCTTCATTACCGGGACATGTCCTTTCTGTAAGACAAGCTAATTGTTAAAGAGCCCTCGTACATCTGCGTGAGCTTAACGGCAACCTAAGTGCATATATAGCTTTAAGAGCTTTTGAAAAATAATTTATTGGCATCTCATCTATTATGTTGAAGTGCACCATCCTTTCCTTCAGTCATCTCATGTTCTTGGAATAAGACAAAGTGCAGTTAGTGCAGGAGTAGATTGGTGCTAAAACTGTTTTGTGATATAAGAAGAGAGGACACACTAATGAACCATTACAGTGAGAAAAGTGAACTGGTCCCATCATCAATCATCCTCCTACCTTTCATGTTTACAGACTGAATAAAGAAAAACCTACTGAATAAATCACTCTAGTTTTGTACACTTTTATTTTCACAGACTTGAAATAGATACTGTGCAGAATCCAGTTTGGACATAGCAACCACTTGGCAGGAGCGTAGCTACATCAGTCATCCATAGTGACATGAAAATCATACAAGACCAATCTATTAAAAAGACTACAAATGATTTGCACCATATCCTTCAAAATATTTAAATAAAAAGCAAATAGACTAGATTGAAAAAGTTGCAATTAGAGCATCTATTACAATTTGTAATCAATTCTTCAAAGCTGATTGTTGTCACCATATCACACTGAAAATATCACAGTGGCATCTGTTGCAGTTACAGACAATACTATTTCGCTCAAGAAGAAGCCTGAAGTCCAGGCTCACATCACTGGTGTGAGTCAGCAGACTGGCAAGGCGCCAGACTGAATTCTCCGTCCATGTCTGCTCTGGGAGAAGAAGAAGAAGGTGAATGAAGACACCAAACGCACTTGCATTCGTTGGATGCAAAATAAAATGACTGGAATAAGTGTGGTGTCTTTCTCAAGGCCCCGGCCATCCCGGGTCCCTTCATATCCACGGGGGGGATATGAAGTTGACTCTCGACAGGAAGAGAGGAGAGGCTTCCCAGCCTCATTCCATGGAGAGCTGCACACTCTCGGTCTGGCCCTGCTGTTGCTGCTCAAATTTCCTGACTAGAAGACAGTGGAGAGCAAAAAAAACCAAAAATGGTTTAAGTTACCTCAAAATGATCCGGGACAACACAAGATGTCTGTGACTTATTTCCACTTTCCACTTTCCCTTGGTCTTAAAAACAGTCAAACACTCATCACATTATGACAACTAACCTCCAAGTAGGATGACAGTTTAAGTAATGGCCAATGGGAGGGGAGTTTTTGTTCCAAAACAAGAGTACTGGCCGGAAAGTGAGTTTTGAAAGGCAGTTGTTGGTATTGATCAGCAGATATATTATGATCAGGTTGTGCTATGGGGCAGTAAAACAACTATTAATTGCCCCTTGCAAGGTGATGACGTTGAGGGTCCGTTTTCAGCTGCAACCATAGAGTCAAACAAATGGAACCATACTAGGAGGCAGGGTGTCACTGCACCTGATGATGACGTGCAAACCTCCCATACTCACCCATCGAGTACATCTCTAGCTGCTGCCGTAAGCGGACCTTCTGCAGACTGTCGTAGAAATTGGGCTCTGGGTTGCTGCCGACGGTGGGGGGCAGAGCAAAGATACGCATGATCTTCCTCTTATTTCTGACAGAGAGGTGAAGAAGAGGAGGGTCAAAGGTTAGCTGCGATACCTTCTGTTATTTCACGTAGAGAGATCGACATGCCGATCTTCTTCTCACTAATGTCTTTTATACGTTAAATGGCTATCCCCTTATTCACTGGTCTTTTTTACACCATAATTCACCGTGGTGGGTGGCAAGTGCTGCCAGGTGGTTCAGGTGTTCGCCGAATTTAGCTGAAACCTCACAACTCCTAGCCATGTTCTACGAGGTGTGCACGTTTGCCGATGAGCAAGAAAACATTCAATTGGAAAATGTAAATGGTCCTTACTTTCTGGCATACATCAGCAGGCCGAAGCTAACCAGGATAACGAGCAGGTAGACGTTGGTGGCCTCGTTCCAGGCTTCGTGCACCGAGTAATCTAAAGACTCGGGCTCGTGGCCGCCCATCTCTACAAATACGACGTAGCTCCGAAACTTAGTTAAGTAAACCAATACATGTAATTAAACCAGCTTTTTTTTTTTTTTTTAGCTTAGGTTAACACAGAGAAGTGCGCAGTGTAACCATAACAATGACGTCATTTCCGGGGGCTCTTTTTTCCTCTTGGTTTTATGGTAGCCAAGTTTCCTCCCTATGCTGCCCTCTTCAGGTCAAGTGGGTGTATTAGTAAATACATTGCAGCCTACAGAACAGAATATTTCACATGGACTTGATACAAAATTAAGTTTTAGTAAATAGTTTAGTTACAAGACAATATTAAAACTGACATTTGTTTGTTTCAACTATTTGGCCAGTGAGGAGAAAGTTCAAAGGTTGTGTTTTGTATTTAAGATGTACCAGGAGTTGTTTGACTCAACCATAAAAGATACCAACAAGAGAAGAAAATGGCTTCAAAGGTAGGAACAATAGGATGCAACAATGTCATTTTATTCAATTTATTTTGTCAAGTTTACAATGCTTTATATCTGCTGAGTGGACCACAGTCCCAACTGCAGTTCAACATGGTGTTTCTGGTATTCAATATGCTTCAGCCAGTGAGCAGTGTGTTCAAATTTAATGGGTAATACTACCTGCCACAGAAATCTGGATTGCCAACTCAAAGTAAATACAGATACCATAGCAGACTGCAATGAACAAATGCTTCATGGAAAAAAATACTGTGGGTTATAATTGATGGCAAAATTCCCATTACCTCAAAAAGTGGCTTGTGTAAAAAAACAAAAAGCCATATCAGGGAAATTGATGGTACCATGATTTTCCCTACCAAAAATCAATGTTTACATTGGGTGAAATTTTAGCATTTTTACCATTAAAAGTTAATACCATTTACCTTTCCAATGCATTTGACATGTCAGGTGAGAACCCATGGATTTAGAGGGTAATTGAATGGTATCATATACACAAATAGCTTTGTTGCATCACGCTGTGGCTTATTTTATTATTTTTACTTCAAAATGCTCTTTTCATTTTTCAAAATAGAATTTTACTATTTATCACAACTGAATACATAAAGTAGCATTTATCCCCATAGTTGCTGTAAGCAATAACTTTATACAGGCGTGAGAGAAAAACAAGTGCCAAAGCCCAGGATACAGACAAAGTATCAGAAAGGAAAGCAGATTTTTAAGCCAATAGCTGCAGTGGCTCACAGAGTTACAGCTGACAAGGGTGGGTTAGTTAGAAAGAGACAACAATAACCAAAAGAGATGTTGAGAGAATGATACACACAATATCTCAGTTTGCTAATTCATGTCCTCAACTCAGCCTTAAGCTACATTCCCACCAAAAGCTTTCTTTGATGAAGCACTAACGCTAGTGCTTCATCAATGCTCTGTTGTCGTTTTTCAAACAGTCCAACATGAATACACTTTCCTTACAAGTACATTCATGGATCAATTTTAGATGCACATGCTCAAGTAGAAACCAGTTCAACTTTAGTGCCAAAACCTAAATGGCAGCCAAAGCTGCCAGTGGTCAATAATAGAAAACATGAATGTGAATGAATCCCAAGTCTCTCTTTTAAACACTAAAAAAAATGATCAAACAGAAACAAAACAAAGGGACAGTTATGTAAAAATTCAAATAAGACTTTAGCAACGTTGCTTCAAACTGGTGAAACCATTCAAAAACTCACAAAAATAATCAGTGTTTTTCTGCAACACAACAGATTATACAGAAATAAGGATGGAGAGTCTGCCTTTTCACATAGTAAATCATTTGCGTCGGTCTCAGGCAGAAATACTGTATGAGTAATAGCACAAAATGCAAGATTAGACCAAGACAGATGAGGTCAGAGTCAAAGACCGAGACCTTCCAGATATGGTCACGACAGCGACCAAACTCAAGTAGTCAAGACTTGTGACGAAACAGGGTTTAATGCATCAAACTAATAATGCAGACTGAAAAATAATGCAAATAGCCAATGGCAATTTACAGCACTTTTTGTAAGCAACACTTCTGAAAGCTTTGATGACCAATTAGTTTACTACACCTGTCATGGTGATATATACAGATCAAGGAAATAAAAAGACTTCAAATCTTAAATCACAAACTCTTCTGAGGAAAATTTGGAAGCAAATATACTGTTATTTACCATTTATTTACAACATGGATAAGCCGCATTTAAATAAGTGTATGGGAGTAATGATGTCAGTTGTTAGTTAATTCACTACACGGTGTCTCAGCGTGTGTTTGGGTGATGGTTTAAACATGCAGTGCTTCAGTGCTCCCTCTAAGCCTGAAGGGTGAAATGGAACCACAACACACCGCAGATAGAAAGACAGACCAGCTCACTTCTTTTAACTTCACTTTGCTCAATTTCCACTTCAGTGGCTTCCTAATTTTGGATGTCCCTGATTGTAATGGGAGTTTGTCAGATTTGACTGATTCTGATTGAGAAAGATAATCTGGATGAAAACATGCATTTTTGAACAGATTTGTACCATGAGTACCATGAGACAGTGTAGTTTTTTTTGTTAAATGCATCATTGTCAATGTTTTACTCTTTGGAGATACCGAGTTTTGGCACCTGATCCGTTTTTGCATTAGCTAACCAGCTGTATTTAAAGTATTATGGTGTTATTTACTGCCTGGAGGTATTTACTCTCATCTTTGAGGGAAGCCTCACTTCACAGCACTGGCTTCTTATTCTGTTTATTTTCAGTGGAGAGGATGCGCTGCTGTATGTCCTGACATTGTTGAGAGCTTAACAGTTTTCGTGCTTAACAGTTTAGTTATCAACTCTCAGGTAATTCACCACCAATTTTATGGGAAAAATGATTTTACTTGCTGCCAACACCTCCAGAGCACAGTCTACACACTGTGGCAAAATGCCATCCAAGGCTCTGGTGCCTCATCTGTCCTTCTACCAGTGGTGGCTATATTAGTAGCAGTGAAAATAAGCTGTTACAGCGTCTACGAGCAATGCTCATGATGGTTGTTGCGAGATGTAGGAAACATTTAGTTGTCAGCAGTGGCATTTATTTATCTGTAGCTACAAGCTTCTAAGCTGTTCAGCATTAGCGACAAGCAGGCTAGATGGAGGTCGATATCTATCTAAGCATTATGGAGCATCTTAGCAGTAGCAACACAAGCGTTAGCATTCTTAGCGGTGATGGCAGCTGCTATAAGTCTTAGCACTAGCAGTGCTTTACTAGCATTAGCAAGCTATGTCATTGGCCACTGGTGGCATTTGTATTGTCTGTGTGTACAGTTTATTGGAGATGGCTATGGTAGCACGCATAGAAGCGGTTACAGGCTAATAGAGACTACTAGGGCGTTGTTTGTCTTAGCATTTGCATTATGAGCATGTTGACCTAATCAAGCACTATTACATGCTGTGATTTTGCCTAGAGCTACAGATTAGCATGGTCTATAAGCAGGCTACATGGTGGTGGCTGGATGGCGAGAGAGCAGGCCTAGAGGGAGCACTGATTGATTCACTGGTGTCACATCAGTACGTCCAGGTCGTCGGCGTGGTCGTCCTCCTCCGTGACCCGCAGCGACAGCACCTCCTCGTTCAGAAACAGCCCGCTCAGACGCTCCTTGCGGGCCTGACGCTGCTCCTTCAGCTGCCTCTTACGAAGGGCTTTCTGCTGGAGCTTGCGCTGCTTTGAGCGTTTCTAAACAAACACAGTGAAAGAGAGGTTAGTGATGTTTGCTATTGAGGGCTTTCTGCTGGAGTTGACGCTGTTGAAGATGTTTTTCTTCTTTTGGAGAAAGGAGGGAAGGTGGGGGAAAAGACTTGTATAGTACCCAGAATGAAAATCAAGGGGGAGCATCGGTACCATGACAGCCATCAGTTGGAGTACGACACATAGTGACATCCCTCTCTGATTGGTGCAGTCTCTCGGCAGAGTATTTGTCAGCATAACCAAATTGAGAAGGACTATACTTGACAACCAACACAGCAGCCAAAAAAGTAAAATATATAAAATACTTTACAAGTATGAAGAAATCTGCAATATATAACATATGCAAAAAGTAAGGGGACGTATTAGTCACTACAAGAGACAGAGACACATTATCGTGACTGAACATGCCTTTCAGTCCAGCTCTAAAGATGTATCTGGAAAATACAAACAAATTATCTCCTTTTTCAAACACACACACACTTTCAAGTTTCTTACTTTAGAGTCTCGTATGCGTTCTGCAGCACTGGAAAGGTTGCCATCGCTGTGAGCTCTGCTGATGTTGGCCACGCTGCCTCCACTACAGGCTGAAGCTGTACCACCTGGCACACAGGTTACATGAACACAATTAGCAGGGACGTACCAGAATAAAGGCATATTAGAAGAATAATTGAAATGTATCAGTTTCAAATGTTGTCAAAAAAAGATACCCAAATATCCACATCATTGAAAAAATTCTATAATTCTAGATTGAAACTCACTTCATTTTACAAATTCACTTCTCATATTCCAACAGTAAAAGTGCTTTTCTGCCTTAAATCAGAGGCATGTCATCATTCCACCGAAACAACTGAACTGAACATATTAGCATCACTGGGGGCTCCACTAGTGCTACTCATACTACTTCCTCTACTACTACTACTACTTTATTACTAGCCACCCAACTAGTCTCTTACCAGCTATAGAGTTGGAGGCTGTAGACCCAGTAGACGAGCTAGCAGAGCTGACCATGCTAGCATTGCTGCTGCTGGCTCCACTGACTCCACTGGTACTGGCACTGCTGTGGCTGCTCCTCTTCCAGCTTTCTCTGGTGCTACTAGTCCGCTGCCTGGGACTGTGCTCTCTGATGTAGCTACGCACCTGACGACACAAAAACATAAGGGTTCATCCAAGTGACTAATAAGGGTGGGATTCACCAGAGAACGGTATAATATTTGGATTTCTAATGTTCTGTTCTGTGGTACCTCAAGTATTGTGATTTATCACTGAATTTATAGAAACTGAAATAATATCCTAAAGTTATGTGGGTTTTATGTGGTCTTGAGATGAATAAAACCATTAAGATCCTGGATGTTGTGAGAGCTACAGCTGGACATCTGTTGCATGTCAACCAGCATTTCTTTGTCTTTCCTGTCATTCTCAAATGTACAATATCAAAACTATTGTAACTACATTGATAATAATTAAGAATAAAAGCTCTACATCTATAAGACATTTTGCCATTTGAAAAAGTGTCAATTTTGGCCTGGTGAATCTATAGAGCGCAACTAAATGTGGTCTGACACACTTATTAAAATAAATATTGTTTTTCCCTTTATTTGATAGTGAGCAGTAGAGAGAGACAGGAAAGATTGGGTGAGAGAGGAGGGATGACATGCGACATAGGACACGGGCTGGATTCAAACCCAGGACGTCACAGTTATGTGGTATGTGCCTTAAACCACTGAGCCAATTTAATTTAATTTAAAAGAATAGCTTCCCAGCCCAATTCCATTTCCAGATGAACATTTTGGCTTTATTAGCTAACCCACTACTATGTGAATAGACCTCTACTGAAACTGACTGACTGTGGCAATAGTGCTTTGAACATTTTTGGAAGCCTTCTAGCTCAGAATGTGGAAAAATGGAACCATTTAAAATTGTTTTGTATTGTCTGTTGCAATCACAAGTAATTTGTGAAAAGCTGTTCAGTTTTGGTATAGGTGTGAGGTTATGTGCGTTTCTTTTCGGATGTAGTGCCCCTGTAAGAGAGTAAAGATGGTGTTTCAGAGCAACTACTCACCTGTTTGAGTTTCTCGTCAGTGAGACAGTTGAGCTCTATGATGAACTCGCTGTCGGTGGGGGAGATTTGGGCGCAGGGGTCGATGATCTTGATGATGTCCAGCTGCTCTCTTAGGCCCATCTCTGTGCTGACCTTCCGACTCAGGTACTCTATGTACTCCACCTGTGAGTGGAAACCGACAGATGCCATTTTGAGTTTACTCCGTTCTGTCCAAGTATCTCTGCCCACACTGGAAGTCTCATGGCAGGGAATTGCATATACTCAACCTGGACCACATGCACAAGACAAACTAGTTCTGAGCATCTGAAATGCTTCCCCCACCTCCCCCACCCCCAATTACGGGACATTGGGGTGCCATTAATTTTGAACCCTGTATGGTAGCACAGAAAGGTGTGTTGGCTTTTTGTACCTGTTCATCATTTGTCATGGCACTCCAAGGCAGCTCATCCAGGTTGCGATGGGGGTGGGGCTTGGCCTTCCTCTTGGAGAAAAGACAGGGTGAACTGGGCACGCTCGGGATGATGTCAGACAACACATCACTGCCGCTGGCAATGTCACTTCCTGGCAACTGGGAGGACAACGGAAATATATTATTATTATATATTATTTTTTTGCCAATTACAGAGTAAATAATGAATAAGGGAACACCCACCTCCCTCCATGTCATGACTCACATCCCGCCCATTTAACTATCTTTGTGAAACTGAATTTTAATTTGTTAAAAATATAGCTAATGATATCAGAATAACAGGCCTTCACTTAACATAACATACATTCAAAGACTATTGTTTTTTATTGGGCTAGGCTAAAGACGTATGGTCACCTACCTGCCATTCAAACTCACTGTCGGACCAGTCCCAATAAGTGCTGATGGAGGAGGAGACATCGCTGCAAACACTGCCTTCTGGAAACAGGTCCAGGGATGTTAGTTCTTGGTCATCCAGAAGGGAGTAGCAGTCATCCTGGTCCCCCACCGACACAGAGGAGAACAGTTCCTCACTGCACTCTGAGCTGGCAACACTGGTTCCACATGACGTAAGGTTCCACCTGGGTAGAAAGGAATGAGGGGAGATCAACTTCTGTGATATGAGCAGTGTCCGAAATAACTTTTTGCCTCACCTGACAAGGGGTGCTAAAACAAAATAATTTACCTGCCAAAAAATATTTTTACTGTATTAATTAATCAATGTATATTTTTCATAGAAATGTTGACCTACCCATTTTCAATACCACTTAATGTATAGAATCAGGTACTGTGTGAAACATTTGATCAAATCATCCACAACTACATCCAAATGATAACAAATTCAAGATCCAATAGGGAGACTTTGCACATCAAGATGCATCTATCATTTATTGTGGCTTCACGCATGAAGCCGCAAGCCAAAGTCATTCGCCTTTACACACACACCATTTACCTATTACTGTGGAAGCGGTGCAGGGGATCTGTCCTGTGACAAGACGACAGCTGACAGCCAAAGTCACTGACATCCAGGGTTCCCACATCACTGAGGTTGGCTCTCTGGGAGAGTAGAGGGAAAGGCTCCTCAGGGGCCAAAAACTTCTCATACAGAGACTCAGACATAGCTAACTGTACCTGAGACAGAGGGAGAGAGGTGAAATGTAAGAGATCAATGTTTGATTGATACTTGATTGACTGTAGCTATAACATTTGAGACATTTGATGGGAACAAAAATGTGTGAGTGCTGCTAAAAGAAAAAAGCTTCTCATACAGTGGAACTCTCTAAATCTAAGAAACAGGAAGAGAGAGAAATATGCACAAATGAACATATGCTTGGGTCAGCGTGAGATTTAAAAGCAGTAAGATATGTGCCCAGACATCTGGTAGCACTGATGTCTATTTGGTAATTACTTTTAGAAGATGTTCCATTAAGTGTTATAGAGCGATAAGTGACACAGGCAACGAATGTCACATTGCTTGGGCTTTAAATGCTCATCTGTTACAGCCCTTATTTAATTTCTGAAGCAATAGAAAATAAAACCATGGGATAAGATAAAACTAATGAGCCCAAGTGGAAATAGGTAAAATGCTACACAAGTTACCGTATACATAGTTTGACCCCTGACATATTAAAGTCAACTTACATAAAACGACCAAAATATTTCTTTAGGGAGGAGAATAGGAGGAGCTACGCCTCTTCCTTGGTACAGCGACTACTGAGGGCAACTAAAAGTCGCAGAGAGGCTGAAGTGGGAAGTCTGTCTGACGCGCTCCAAACAAACTCCAGAAATAAGTTTGACCATTTAATGTCCAAATATGCAACCTATATGTTATAATTGATGTTATAATTGCAGTAACAAAAACGAGAAAACGAATGCAGTCAGTTCTATCAATATAATTCGGCAGTCAACAAAAAATATACCTCCCTATTACTCCCCTTTCACCCTGCTGTACAGGTGAACAGGAAATAAATAGGAAGTGAACCTATGACCGTGTGACCCCACGTGATGTACCAACCTCCCCCAAGTGTTATGACGCAATCCATTGCAAGTCGGAAGTCGATAGTTCCGACTCACTATTCCCGACTTCCAATCTGGATGTCCAGTGCATCTGCTCCGGACGCTAGCAGCAGACTCATGTTTATATGCCAAGTCTCTGAATTTCACAAGCATCTAAAGAGAACCTACATCAACGACTACAGCGCCATTAGTGAAGAGAAACGGCGCATATCAGTGAACTAGTAATGTTAGTAGGACAGTACCACACGCTAGTAAAGTTCTATCTCGTAACGTTGAGCACAAATCAACCGAATGACGTGACAAATGTAAACTAGGTTTTTTCAACATGTTTTCATAACAAAAACGACATATGAAGTAAAAAATTGATGCAAAGGGAATTGTGTTCACTGTTCACGGTGTGAGCCCCTATAATGCTGTGACGTCAGGTGTGTTTATATCGGCGAACTCGGGCCAGCTGGATCTTGCCCAAGTTTCCGACTGGGAATTCCAACTTAAATGACTGCACTTTTCCGTGTCGGAGGTCGTTTTTTCCGAGTTCCGAGTACAATCGATTGCATCATTATTTTGGAAGTACAGATTTGTTTATTCTCCCCCAGAAAAGTGTTTCCGGTGAGCAGATAAACAATCCGGGTCAACAGCCATTTTGCACACGGCTTTAAACTAACGGTAATCGAATGTTAAAAAGTAACTGAAATAATGTTAAATAAATAAACAGGTCACAAACCCTTTAGCATTTTTACGTTACAATTTCCACTAAATAAACAAAAAACAATATCGGTGTTTTCAAAGTCAGGACCCCGAAAACCCTGCTGACTATTATTGACACGTAGTGCGAAATTGTCGCACCCTGTCGCTCGCGCAAATATGCAACTATTTACAATGCATAAAACGAACTTTCGTCCAAACATCAGAAGGCACTACTCTACCTTACAAGTCGAGTTAGGTTAACGTTAACTGCGTTTTAGCTAGTAGTGACGTGATCAAAGCTAGCTAAGCTAACGGCTAATGTTAATTGCAACACTAGATGTCGTCCATGTTTAGCATACAACTCACCCTAGATTGTTGTTGTTGGCAACTCGGTGGAGTGTTGATATGCTAATTTGCCATCATGTCAAAATAACCCAAACCAAAGAGTCCAGCGTGAGATTGGCTACATTAGGTAACGTTAACCTTACACTATAGTTAACTTACGTTAACATGACGTTAAGTAAAAGCGCTAAGCTAGTGATGAGAAGGCGAGACAAGTTAGAACGTCGTTAGCTTGTTGCTAATCCTCCAAATGCACGTAGCGTTTACCAAGCCACGATACTTCACGGGTTAAAGTTACTGGGCGACTTATAAAATGGCTAACGCGATAATTACGAGGTTGCCTAAAGAATTAAACCAACCTTTTGTCGATCAAAGAGCGACCATTTTTGCCACCTCCATTCGCAAATCCTTTCTTTCCACTGACGATCTGACCACGTCAGCTGTTATCGCGAGACTACCGAGAGAGAGCATGTGACATGAAGGCGGAAGCTGTCAAACAGGGAGCAAGACAGAAATAGAAGTATAAACTGTTGTTTTATCTATCTTATATCTATGCAAATCGAATTGTATTATTAGTCATGTCTTCGAGTCAAGCAAAAGACTCCAGTTTCTTGGGAGGCAGGATACCACCAGAAATCGAATCAATGTCAAAATATCTCAAGGATGTGGACCAAGAGATGTTTAGAAAAATACTCAAAGGTAAATGCTAATTGCACGCAAGACGAGATAGCTGTTATTGTTTCTCTGAAAAAGCTATTAAGAGCTTCTAATTTATGTAATACCATTCATTCTAGGGCGTCTAGCTAACCTGATAATCATAAAAGCATTGTATAAATAACTGAGGTGAACATTTTATAATTAATTTGATATTTTTTCAGTGCCCTTCAGTATTACGATTCAAGTTTCAAATTAATGTGAAATTAATGTGAATCAATTATATGGGGGCAGCAGTAGCCTTGTGTTTTGATGTGCAAGCTTCTGATTGAAAACCTGTGTTTATGAATCCCATGGACTGATGAGCTGATGAAGTTTGAAAATTACAGTGAAAACTACAAATTGGAGAGTTGCTAATTTCACTCTCTATACCACAAATATTACTAACGTACTAAACCCTCATATAACCCGCTAAAGCTGCTCAGTGGCTAACAGTAGAATCCTGTGATTGTAGTGGATAGCTCCTAGCTGTTAATGTGTGTAACTGTCTGTTAAAGGTGCTGTGTGTAGCATTTTAACATTAACAATTCAAAACCACATTCATTTTGAGACTTCATTGTAATAACCTTAAACAGCCATCACCAAGAAGATTGGCAGTTTCTACCAACGTCTACTCTGCATTTTACGTTGTGTGCCACTGGATCAGTTTTGCAGGAGATTTTCTGGATTGCTTTATGGCACAAAGGGAGATTGAGATTAAATAATAATCAAGCACAAATAAATAACAACTGTGACAAACTGGCAACCTGTCCAGGGTGTCTTTCTGCCTTCTGCCCAGTGCATGCTGGGATAGGCTCTAGCCCCTGTCTGAATAATGAATAAGCGGGTAAAGACAATGAATGAATGAATGAATGAATGAATGCAATGAACAATAATTCCTGTGAATTATTCTCTCCCTAGCTGTGGTGAGTGCCCTAGAAGGGAAGGACTGCAGAGAGGTGATGAAGTCGATAGCAGAGAGCAGTGCGATCCCAGAGGAGAAGCTCAGTCACATTGTAGCCGGGATGTACAGGGTGCTGACTGAGGCTATCCACATCCCTGTGTCATCCCTGAAACAGGAGGTAAGCTGCTGTTAAATATTGTAAATGAAAGCTTTGGAACATTCACAGATAATGCAGAATCTATACAGGGCGGCGTTTCTTAAAATCTGGGCCCGGACCCAAGTCACTATCTGTTCCTGTATATCTATCCTTCATTAGGTTGGGCTACTAACAGGGCTCTAGATGGGCAGTTAAATGTTCACCATTGTGCAAAAAAAAAAGCCAAATACCTGAGATGTTAGTTCAAAAATATTAGTGTGTCTGATGTTTGTCATTCCTGTTTTCAGAAGTTATATATCATTTCACTCCAATATGGACAACCAAAATTAAACTGCCCCAGTAATCCACAGTCCTCGTCATCATTCAGGCTTTGTTTCTGATTCTCTTTATTGATTACTGCAAACTGACAGTGAACATACTGAACATACGACACAAAACACAAAATATTGAGTCATTTTTTAAAAATCATCATAGAGCATTGTTTGGTTTAACTGACACAATACCATAATTGGCATAGTTTGTATGGTACTTTTTGGACAATTTTCTTTAAACTAACCAAGAAAGTGACATCATTATGGATATCGAGGGAAACAAATATGGATGGTTGGCTGTTTATAAATGTGGAGGTATACATGTTAAAAAGTTAAAATTTTCCACTAAAGTAAAATAATACTATACTTTTGGTTTTGTCTTCCTCTTTAGGCCTTCAAAGAAGATCTCAGAGAACTGAGGTAAGCGCCATCTTTTCTTTTTTATTGCACTCACTGTTTTAACTCATTATCAGTCCAGCTTATAGCTACACGCCCACACACACAAAGTTTCATCCCACTATATTGTTTTTTCCTCTCCTTAGGATACCTGAAGACTTCATCACAGATTTCGCCAGCGTGGTTTTTGGAAATCGGTACGTTGTATGTTACGTATAATATATATATATTAGACCTCTAGCGCTTTAGTCACATCACATAATTTTGTTTCTCAGTATGACAACACATATCTCTTTCTTATATCGTCTCTCAGAAATGCAGTGAAGAAACCATGTATATTGTTTTTGAAATGATTTGATAGCGTTGCTGGTTATCATGCCAGCAGTTCCAGTACATTTGTAGAGATACTTGACATAGGTTCATACGGGAAACACAGATGGCATTCGGATGCAGTTCATGGAGACTATTATTATCATTTCTCTGTCACATCTCTCTTTCTGCATCCAGCCGTGCCGCTCTAGAGGCAACGGCCTCCCAGCATGACCCTCACTTGCCCTCAATAGAAGACTTCAGATGGAGAGTGGATGTCACCATTTCTACAAGGTAAAGAACTGAGGGAGAGAAGAAGTGTGACGGTGGATTAATGAATGCTTTCAGTACTATGAGTGGTGGCGTTTGTGATGGGAAGGACTAGGTTGGGAATGATGTTTTGACTGTTTTGGGGTTTCTTACTGTGTGTATATATTTGTGAGTGGTTGGAACTATGGAACCTGCAGTTTGTCAATACAGCTTTGAAATTTCCTCAGTTTGATCATTTCTATTGATTAATAATACTGATTTAATAAGCTTATTACAACCGGCTGTGGTAAATAAGATACGGTTCATCTCTGTGTGTCTTTAATAGTCTCTTCAGTTCCCTGTTGTCAGTGTACATTTTTATGACCATGCACGGGCAATACTTATACACACTGTTTGATCGACAGGGGATTCTCGGATGAGCACCAAAGATGGAGACTAAATTAAAAACCAGCTAAACCGCTTAGATGTATTGCCCAAGTATTATTGCCTTTGCTTACTGCAGAGCCTCGTGCAGCATTATCTGACTCTGTTAAAGCACGGGTCTCCTTTCAGTCCAGGATTGAGACCCTGGTCCGAGTGTAATGAAGCCATTGTCTTTCTGTGTCTTTTTTATCGAGCAGCTCCTTGGCCAGAGCCCTGCAGCCATCTATTCTGATGCAGATGAAACTATCAGATGGGAGCTCTCAACGCTTTGAGGTACAAAATACAATACAAAAACTAGCACTTCTAACACATTGAGTTTAAAATTGACAGGACATCCACGACTTTGTTTTTCTTAAAAAAAATCTATTAATGAAGGGGTTTTGGTGAGCGTGTTTGCTCTTTCTCAGCACCATCCTGCTTCATTTTTATAGTTACACACATTCATACCCTGTACAGCCACTCAGCAGCTCCATTGGTGCCACTGGGCCATAAGTGCCTCCAGAGCACCTCAACTCAAGTGGTTTTTGAGAGAAGGGAGAGTGTTTTATTTCTCTATCCCCACCCAGATACAGGGTATCCATGGCTTCTTAAAAAGACTGAAAAAGTCTGACATTATCTAAACCTAAGGCCTGAAAAAGTATTTGAATATCTTAAATAGTTATTAGAGGTCTGTTTTGGGTTTTTTTTTACCATGAAATGACAAGTTTATTTGTGTTGCATACCCACACTTAGATTAATACAGAACAAAGTTAATAGTACAATATGCTTTTTTTTTTATCATATCTGCAATAAAAAACAACAAACAAAAGCAATTGGATTCTCTCTTAACATCTCCGAACAACTTATTGCCTGTTGTCCTTTTTCTTCTACTGCCCATTTTATAGTTTCATAACTTAATAACTCAATAACTGTGTTCGAATTGGAAACAGGCTGGTTTTGCCTAACTTTGTTTCTTTATTTTGTTTTTTAAATTCTTAAATTCAATTCCAGGTAGCAAATGTATTAGAAAGTGTTGGTGCTAGTCTGTTCGCAGTCTATTTCCAGGCTGTAGGCAGCAGTAGAAAGACACTGGTTTTCAGCCAACAGGCTAATGTTGGTCATTTTCAGTTGTTACATAATAGGATCAGTGGAATAATCACAACCACACTCATTAATTAAATCCACACTTCCACAGGTTTTCAAGGCTTTTCAATCTTTGACCTCATAAACATTTTTCTTAATTGGGTGTTTTAATACACTTTGACACTAAGGCAATATGTTTAGACAATTAAACTGACAGTAGGAAAAAAATGCCCCTAACCAAATTAATGAAGTCACCAACAAATTAGTAAGATGCTGAATCAACAGGGGGCGCCAGACACCACGTCTGCCCCACAGTTGCAGGATATCTGCTGAGGGACTTTCACCATGGCTGCCACGATAGTGCTAATGTGGATAGAGACAGGATGGAGGAGGATGTACAGTAGTTACATAATCAGATTACAGTAGAATTAACAGATTAGTAGATTAGTAGCAACGACATCCGATGTTCAGTCTCTATTGTTTACTGTACCTTGTTCCTACCTGAACTGTGCTCCTCAGCACTTGTGCCTGAGCATGACGGATGGATATCTGCTGCGGTAATCGCTGAACAAAACAAATAAACCGAAGAAAGCGCTGCACTCTCCTTCGCTCCTCTCCAGCAATTAGCCGCAAATGCATCATTTCCAGAAGCCCAAACGGGTGTTGACTCAGCTAGAGTCGTTCACAGGGGAATAAAAGAGGCAGTGGCTCTAAAAACTATCATCTATGTTCACATCCATCTCATGTACGTGTTCTTGTGCTACAAAATATGTTCATTTGGGGATTTGTAATGTGAAATCTACCAATCTGAACCCAGGTCCTCCAGTTGAAAGACTCTTTATTCACCACACCACCCTGCTCTATTGCAGCCATTTCTTACTCCGTTTTTATTTCATTTGACCATAATAACCATGTTATTGAATAGCAGGCAATTGAATATCAAAATCTATTTTACTTGCATAAAAAGTTATGAATCATTTGTGGCATTCAAGGCCTTTCAGACTTTGAAGCACTCTTTCACTGACCTTTTCAAGTGTTTTTTCATTAAAGGCTTCAAATGGGAATAGAAATATCAGCCACTTCTACAATGCAGCTGTTTTCTGGTATAAAAAACCCACGGTGTTGGATTGTTGTTGACTCGTTGCTGTTAATGTTCTCCCGTTCAGGTGCCTGTGTCTAAATTCCAGGAGCTTCGCTACAACGTGGCTCTGATCCTCAAAGAGATGAACGATTTGGAGAAGAGGAGCATTCTCAAGATCCAAGACTGACAAGTCATTTAGGCCTTTAATTACATGAAGTTGTCTCTCTTGCCGCACCAGGCTTTTACTTTTTGAGATGCAGCCAAATTCTGCACATGTAACTGCACGCTAAATACTTTAAAAGGGGAATATCATGTCATTTTAAATAAGGTGTTTATCCTGTAGTGATATGAACCACAACCTCATCTTCTGAAAATGCTCTCAGTTACCCTCACAGTTACTTTTACCTTTTTTTCTAATTGATTGTCAAAGCAGCTGCCTGGCAAACCCTTCTCTCTGGTGATGGGAGACAATTGTGTACATCCAGTAACACAAACCAAATTTTCCTTGTACATAGATACACACAGAGGCAGGGCTGAACTGAGCTCACAGGTTTCCCCTCAAAACCACATATTTTTGACATACTTTGTGAACCAGATCTAACAATCTATTTTGTATTACTGTTGGCCTGTCAAAGCAAGCTGGATCCCAGCCAGTTAGTCTCTATAGGCGTCTGACATGTGAATCGTGAAAATCAATGGTATTGTCTGACTACCTCCACATACAGCGTAGAACGTATTTATCTGAAGGAGGTGGGTTACGGCAGACTTCTCAAGATCAGTGCACTCAAAGAAACCCTAAAAACAAAAATATGGATTTTTCACCTTGATCTTCTCAATGTGTGAGGATCTCAGTGAAAATCTTTTGATGTAGAAACATATTGCAGTGGCAGCGCTATTTGTGAATCTGTACAACAAACCTTGTGTCCACCTTCAGATGCTTCAAGAAGTTGAGATCTGACCTTAGAGATACAAATATTGCACCGTACTCTGTACATTGA
Source organism: Gephyroberyx darwinii (assembly GCA_900660455.1). Taxonomy (NCBI): domain Eukaryota; kingdom Metazoa; phylum Chordata; class Actinopteri; order Trachichthyiformes; family Trachichthyidae; genus Gephyroberyx; species Gephyroberyx darwinii. Next base: position 21,444 of record CABFOQ010013842.1, on the reverse strand, counting down.
GTACACACTTAGCCCCCCGACAGATTTATGTGAGTGTGCTCTCAACTGCAAGGAGTCAGAAGTGGCTGAGCTGTCCACTGCATCCTCTTATCGGCCATGGAATAGCTTGTGACCAGCAGATTGTCCCTTAACCACTCAGCTGGCAACATCTCAGCGCTGTAATCCAGCCAAGAGCACATGATACAAGGCTGTTAGTGAGCGCCACAATGTGCAGTGTTTGAGAGCTGTCAAATAGCGAAGGCAGTCTTGAGTGTGCTCTGACAAATCTCTATGGAGGGCTCTCAGGTGACAACACACCCTCTGGCGGCCATATCGGAGATCCTCAGCTCTTGGGCAACAACAACTCTGAATAGCTGGATGCGTTACAACTTGGCCGTCTCAGCAGAATTCAATAGACGTGGTTAATGTCTGTGCCGTTTTGACTGGAAATGTACCATTTCACCACTGATACACGTGATTGATTTTGTGTTTGGATAATGACATGAGATTTGTGACGCAGCTGCAGAGCCAAAATACAAAGGCAGGAAAGTGACATCTTGAAAACACTCAAGCTGCAAAGAATGATGAGTTACAGCTGTACCTTGTATATAATAAGTAGAGGTAGGCTTTTTTCAGTCATTTTGTATGTGTTAGTTTTTACTTGATGAACCACATTTCTCCAATAAAATAAGCTGTATAATATCAGTAGGTGATGTGTTTTTTATTTTAAAAAAATATTATTTTCCCCTCATTTTTTCCTGTAGTCTAAAGCGGTGGCTCCCAGTGTGGTAACCAGGACTATGTCATTGATTTGACGTTTAGGACCATGACAGAAGGTTATACAAATGGTCAGAGGCTTCACTTCCCCAACGTTATCCACCCACCTACAGCTACACCTTAGATTCTGGACCACATCATATCCAACAATAATCTTCTTAGATGGGCTTCTACAGCTCTGTCAATCAATCTGGGATTAAAACAATGTCTTCTATCATAAAACGTAGACAAATCGAGTGTTTCAGTAACGGGGTGCCATGCTGCATTTATGGGATGGGGCATTACTCAGGGATGCAATCAGCAACACAAATATTCCAAAATGACACCGATAAAGTGGGATTAGTCTGAGTGTCGTATGTCAATAACCTGAAAAATAAAATGTTTGTCAATTATTGGAGAGGCATTCATTAATTTCTTCACCTCGCTGTAAAGAGCTGCTTACCTTATATACTAACTGATCATCATTGATCTCAGTGGAAAGTTTTAGTGTCCCCTGATGGTCAAAATGCTGTTTCAGAGGCTTTTCCACCTTGCCAATAATACATTCCTGGGGGGGGGGGCACTGAATCCATGTCATTTTCCAGCATGAAAATGGTGACATTTATAGCTACTGAACAATGGCAGAAAATATCAGCCATCTGCAGCTTCAACACAAAAACATCAGCTTTCAAAATCCCATATCAGTTGAACTGTAATAATCAAATTAAAAAATGAATCAATGAACATCTGGAATGGAGATAACGTGTTTTGGAAAGAAACATTTCGCCTCAGTATCCAGCACAATTAGTTTCTTTCTCTTCATCCAAATAAGAATTTGTTGCATAATAGTCAGAGGTGACTTTGAGGACACCGGTTGGTCATGACCCAGTATACTGCGTCCAGACAGTCTGTACTGGAAGACCTGACTAGACTGCATTGTTGGCCTATTTAGGTACACACACACACACACACACACACACACACACCAAAGTTTCAAGGTGTGAAAGGATAAGTGGTGCTCTGGCCCTGGTGTGTGTGTGTGTCTGAATGTGTTAATGTGCGTCGGTCACCGCGTGCTTGTGTATTAGTCTGTACACTTATTTGTCGGTCAGTGTCTGTTTGTAATTCTGCATTTGCATGTGTGTCAGTGTGTGTGTGTCAGTCAGGGTTTGCGTCTGTGTGTGGGATTTAGTTCACAGGCTAGACCGGCCGACCTATATTACCACCACTAGTAGTGACATGGACACCAAGACAGACTATAGCCTATAATCCCACACACAGGGAACTCCTTTAGCCAACACAGCTTGTTAAGAGGCTATGTTGGGGAAGTAATGAAACACTATCAATAGGCTACTAATAATAGCATGTAGCCTAATGCCCCAGTACTTGTGACTACCATCCACTGAATAGATTAATTAAAGTCTATCCCTAGCCTTAACATAACTGAAGAGAGCACTGTCCCAAAATAATGTCCTCGCTTCACCAACAAGTCCTCATTTTTTATTATGACTATTTGATCTTTCTCTCTCGCCACCACTGCAGCCTGACTGCCCTGGAAAGGGGATCCCTCTCTGTGGTACACACTCAAGGTTTTGTCCGTTTTTTCCCCTTATGATGTTTTTCCTCATTCTCATTGAGGGTCCAAGGTTAGGGGGGTGTTGTTTTCAGTTGTTTCAAAATGTGGGCATTGTAAAGCCCTTTGACATTGTAAGTGTGATTAAGAGCTATACAAATAAAACTTTGAAAACTCATAATGTAAGTACACTAATAGTACTAAGACTTTTAAAGTACTTCAGTTCCACTGAAGCAGGCTAATAACACTACTCGGTTTCATATAATTACCACAATAATGCCAGTGATATTAATGTGACTAATACCTGATTATAGCCTACAGAACAGATGATGATGATGATGACTACTATTACTGTTGGTGGTGTTGGTGATCAATTCTCACACATTTAATTTTTTTGACATCTTCATGCATTCATTAACATGCTTTTCTATTTCTGCTTAATGTTTTAGCTTTTAACTGAAATTATGTAAAGACTTTCATGCAACAGTGACTGGCTAAACTTCAGTAGTCCAAGTGAGGGACCAGTGGCTGCTCAAGCTGTAGGTGATAAGTTGATAAGTGATAAGGTTTGATAAGTTGATGTAGCAATGCTCGCTACAGACAGAGACAAGGCAGGAGGGCAGAGTTGACGGGCCAGCAGGCCACTTTATTTGCAACATAAATAATATGACCCGGTGTCGACAGCAGGTGTTTGGCACCGTCTACCTCAGCTGGCGCACATCCCTTCCATCCCTGCAGGTCAGCCCGGAGCGCCAAAGCTGCCAGCTTCCAGGAGCGTCCCGCTCCAACCCCAACTGGGCAGCCTTTCCAGGCTGCTCCCGGCTGCATCCTCCGCAGACCCTGGCTTTCCCACTCTGTCTTTCCTGGCTTGCGCACCTCCCTTCCGTCCCGGCAGGTCCACCACGGACCTTGTTTGGTCGCTGCTGGTGGTCTCGCTCTCTCTCACACTGACTCAACCGCTCTCCCGTTGACCCATGACCACTCAGGTTAAAAAGACTCGGCTGCAATCAGCCTTAATTGGCAGCAGCCCTGTTGGATCCAGGGAGAATCAGTCCACTGACTCAACTCTCTCCTGGATCCAGCCTACGCCTCACCCACTCCCTCCCCCTAGTCCGCCACATGTTGACATCTGGTGATCTCAGGGGGAATGAAAGGGGACGACATCAGGGGCGATTTTAGGACATGAGGTTTGGGGGAGCTGAGCCCCCTCAGAGAAGGGTGATTTTGTTGCTCGCTCTGCATGCGCCAAATTTTTTAACTAATTAATGAATTAATTACATTTTATGGTGAAATAGTACTACCTACAGCACTACTACAAAGATTCCTCTCTCATCTGTCTTGTCTGATCACTTTCTTACCTGGCTGCTGTGCATTTTCTGTGGTTCTGCTGCTTTTCATCAAGTACTTTCTTCTATCCATCTATGGAGAAACATGTTTACTTTTTTGGCTATCATGAGAGAAACTGACATTTCAGTAATTTTTGCTAACATTATACCCAGCAAGTTACAAAGCTAGTGTGTGTTATAGCTAGCTAGCTAATGTTCGCTAACTATAACAAGGGGAGTAACATGCCTTTTAATTTCTAATACAGTAATAGACTATTGAGTGTACATGTCTCAAGTTTACTACCTCTGTCCCACTCACCTACTCTCTGGGATTAGCTGCTCTGACCTGAGTTCAGTTGTTAGTGCTGCTGTCTGCCTGCTCTTCATTATGTCTCTCTCTCTCTCTCTCTCTCTCTCTCTCTCTGTCTCTCTCCTTATGTGTTGCAATTCTCTCTAATTGCTTTGAAAATCACTATGGTTATTTGTTTATTTGAAACCAGTATGTATGCCTGAGTTGGGTAGTCTATGTAAAAATAATAAAAATAATAATAATAATAATAATAATAATAATAATAATGTTTATTTTTTATTTAAATCAAATAGATTTTCTCCTTTGTTGGTACACACTGTCTTACTTGATCCATAAAAGCAATAAGCCTGCACAGCAAAATCATCTGTGTTAATTTAGCTCTGAGAGGGTAAAAATCAACACTGTGCCAGTGTTTATGTAAGTCCACACCCATAGAAGATTTTATTTTACACGTTTCCTGTTTGAACAGCCGCCTCAGGGCCATATCAGCTCTATGAGTGGACAAACAACTCCAATCAACACGTCTACTCAAAATAATTGTCAAAGGTCCACATAATTTAATGTAATTTAGCTGGCATTCACTCTGGGCTTGTAGGTTCATAACATAAATATCAAAGACAATTTTTAGTTTGCCATAACAACAATCTATATTAGTTTTTGTGATTACAGATGATGTAAGGTTTGAACAGCACTGACCTAATTGATCTAGAGTATGTTAGAGGTTCCCAAACTATATCAAGGACTCATAAATAGATAAGCATAAGACCACAGGCCCCCACTTGATAAGACCACGTCCCAGGACATCTCCTCTGAGAAGATTTATGCTGTTAGACTTGGTACAGAATTACACTGCACTGTGCTAGCGGTCTCTGTGATAAACATCAAACCAGTCATCCTTACATGGAGCTAACTTCTAGGGAATTAAATACTAGATTCATTTAAGTATTGCTCATTTGGCTGGGGACCCCCGGGTGCCCCGTCCGTGGCCTCCACTTTGCACCACTGATCCGTACAAACGACAGTCTCAGCAGTCTTCCTAAATTGTCATCTGGAGCCCTACTTGCGGGTCGGACCGGCCTCTGTCCCGACACTGAAACTGTTACATGGCAGATTGTTTTGTAACAGTTTTACTCAAGTCGCCCAATGAGAACAACTGGCCGGCATCACATGACAGTACTTTTACATAACAGTTTTTTTCTCCTCAGCTTCTCCATTGAGAATATTACTGTTGATAAGTGGACCAGACCACGGACCTGCAACACACTCATCACTTACCAGCAGATAGAAACCATATAGGAATGGGGTTTTGGACCAGCTATACGCCACATAGAGAAACGGACTATACATAACCTATTGGGTATGGGGACGGAGAGTGAGAGTATGCTGCATCTGGCAGCTGAGGCTTTCCAGTCCAAAAACTTCGACCTAGCTGCGGACATCTACGAGTGCCAGCTAGCGGGGCTCGGAGACCCCGGTAGCCGGCTGGAGCTGATGGTGAAGCGGGCTGACGCGCTCGCCTTCGGGGGTAAATTCACCGAAGCTTTCGGTGTCTATCGGCAAGCCTCGGAGATAGAGAGACTGCGACCCGTGCTTCTGGACAACCTTTTAGAGTACCTGGCGAATAGCATTAAGAGGCAGGACGGGGGTGCCAGTCAAAACGGCAGCCGGAGCAGAGGAGGGGAGGCAGGGGCGATAGTGTCGGGATTCCCGGGTGTTGCTACAGGTTGGGGGTACGATGCCTTCTCCTGCAGGATTTGTCTGGGCTTCCT